>JAASFQ010000659.1:0-16866 GCA_023333845.1 Globisporangium polare | reverse complement strand
TCATGAGCGTGCAGCCGTCGCACCAGATGATCATCAAGTTCCTGCGCATCGCCATGAAGAGCGACGTCACGCCGCCGCTCGAGCACATCACGGGTCTCACGGCCACGAACCTCATCGAGCGCCAGAGGAAGGCGCTCCCGCTGGTCCAGTAGCCAGAGCTCACTGGGGATTTCATTCTGCTGGTGTCCATCGCAGCAATCAGTTGGACCGCTGCAGCTGCAACCTTTCGTCTTTTATGTAGTCCACAGTACTTTGTATCCCTATTTTAACCCAACCGCCACCTCAAATTCGGCGCAGGGTCCCTGTTCTTTCCCCGCTGCGTTTTCGAATAAAGCAGCAGCCGATAGTGAAGCGCAGTGTAAAAAATCGCGCGAAAATGGCGCTGCTGCCGCCGAGCATGAGAGCCGCCTCTGGCGCGTCGTCGTCCGCTTCGACAGCAGACCCCGCGGGCGCCTTCGAGCGCACGCTGCGAGTCGCACTAGAGGGCTCTTCCTCACAGCCGTCTGCGGTGCTGAGCGCGCTGCTGGCGGACGCCAAGCTGATGCGCGACGCACAGGCGCTCTTTGACCAGATCGTGCCGCGCGCGTCGCCCTTGTCTTCCGGTTCGTCTGCAGCGTCATCGCTCTCTGCTGAGCGCCGCGCTGCCGTTGCTGCTGGCGGCGGTGCGATGCCGCCGTCGCCCTTCTCGTCGGCGTTTGCGCGACTCGGACAGCGCGAGGGTGCTGGTCCGGATGCAAATGAGAAGTTGTCGGCGCTCGCCGCCGTCGTCGCGACGGGCGTGACGCGCGAGATCCAGCAGGAGAAGCGTCAAGAGCGAGCATTAGCTACTGGCAACGCAGTGGTGAGCGGTGAAGCAACAAGCAAGCGCAAGCGACAGCATGAAGGCGGTCTCAGTGGCGACTACGCGGGCAAGAATGGAAAGCGTCCAGGAGAAGAACTCGAAGATGACTCTTCTGATGACGACGCAGTATCATCGTCACGGCCGACGTGGGACCTCATCGCGCTGCTGACGGACGCGAACGTGAGCTTCAGCGCGTTTCTGCGCCACTTCACGAGCCTCTTCGACCGTCTGCTGTTGAACCCGGAGCTGCTGGAAGTCGCGACGCAGCTCAAGGAGGAGTTCACGATCGCCACGGTGCTGTATGAGAAGTACCGCGTGCTCTGGAAGAAGCTGGTGCCGCCTGTGGCTACGGGTCACGTCCACGAACCTCGCGCCGGTGCTCACAGCCATGGTCATTCGCATACGGACGCGTCACACAGCAGAGAAGAAGAAGACGAAGTGGAGCGCGAGAGAGAGCCTGAGCAGCAGAGAACGCCACCACCACGAGTGCGCAAGATGAGCGACGTGCTCCTACAGCAGCTAGTGTCCGTGGATCGCCACCAGCAGCTCCACGACGCCGGCTGGCTGCTGTTCCTGATCGCGAAGCGACGCCTCAGTGGCCAGTACGCGGGTCTCGGACAGCTCTACTACCTGCTGCTGGCCGTGTTGCACCTGGTTCTGTCGAACCTGCTGGCTCCATCGGTAGAGGCTGAAGTGGCCGCCGCCCTCAGTGCGCTTGGTGCCGCGGCCTCGTCCACAAACGGTAGCGGTCATGCCAGCAGTGAAGACATGAACAATGTCAAGATCCTCGACGCACTCTGTGCAAACCCCAAGGTGGATCAACACGAAGTGACGCGTGCGACGGTGCACTTGGACCAGATCCTGCTGCAGATGAGAGAGGTACAGGATTTCCTGCTGCTCCCACAGAGTTCGAGCGCGACGGCAGTAGCTGCAGCAACAGCAAGTGGAGGTGGCTTTGCTCGGTGGTTTGCGGCTGCGGTCCTGAACGCGGACGTGATCCCTGAGAACCTGTCGCGGCTCTCGAAGTATTACAAGAACGAGTTCGTGGACGGCTGTGGGAAGCTCGACGAACGGTTCTACCTGGATGCGGCAGCGCATCAGATCATCATGGGGCCAAAGCCCGTGCCAGCGGCGGTTTCCAGCCACCCTCCATTGACATCGTCTGGAAATTCATCTGCTCTGAGCAGCCCCGTGCTCACGAAGCGGCCAGCACGTTCGGATCGTTTGATGCCTCCCAACCCGTTCTCCTCCCCAGTGCGGACACCTCAGCGACGGGACAGCAATGCATCCATTCGTGGGACGTCGACACCTTCAGGTACGCACGCATCAGGCACGCAGGGGCCTCCACCGTCGCCGTTCACTCGTCAAGCGTGGCAGTTCAATGGCTCGTCCCCGCCGCCGTCGACGTCGCTCTTGGGCTCGCGTGCGGCGATGCACACGCCCAACACGCGGGCGTTCCTGCACACTGCGACGACCCATCGAGACTCGCCGTTCGTCGCCCAGACTCCAGTGACCGCGGCTGTGGAGACGAGCAACTGGGTGCGCGACACGCTCTCTAGCGCTGACGGCTTCGTGTCGCCAACACTCGAGAGGTTTTTCAAGGAGTGCACGAATGACCCAACGGGCCACATCGCCAGCATCATGCAGGAGCTCTCGCAGAAGCTCATGAGGTCGAGGAGACGAGCTCTGGGGCTCACGCCGACGCCAAACCTCGGCGACGAGAACGAGAATACGACGCAGCAGCAGGTTTTGATGATGTCCGAGTACTCGGAGGTGGACGGCAGTCTGCAGAAGATCAAGAACCTCGCGGTCGCGCTCTTCTACAGCGTGCTGGAGGCGCTGCTGCTCTCAGAGCGCGACCGGCTGCGCACGACCAACTTCTCGTCGCTGCTCAACAACGAGACGTTCGTGTCGTCGCTGTACGCGTGCAGCTTGGAGGTCGTGCTGAAGGCACACAGCCTCATCACGCTCTCCTTCCCGTTCCTGCTCGACATCCTCGGCGTGAACGCGTTTGACTTTGGCAAGATCGTCGAAAGCTTCGTCAAGCACACCCCGAAGCTGCCGAATGTGCTCAAGCGACACATGCGGGACCTTGAGCAGACGATCCTGGACTCGCTCGCTTGGCGCTCGGACTCTGGTTTGTACGTCGTGCTGACTGGCGACTCGAAGCCTTCGTCGACAGAGTCTTCTTTGCTGGCGTCGTTGACCAATGGGACTCCGGCTACTGGCAACACGAGCTCGGCGAATGCCCGCACGAGTGTACTTCAGCTCTTCTTTCGCAAGGTGCTGTCATTGGCTGCGTCTCGGATCTTCCGCCTGGGCAACCTGCTCGAGCTGGACGCCAAGTACCTGAACCAAGTCTGGACAGCGATCAAGGAGTGCATCAGCTCGCATCACTCGCTACTGAAGGACCGCCACCTTGACCAAGTCATCCTGTGCAGCTTGTATGGTGTCTGCAAGGTGAACCACGTGCGTCCAGAGGTGACGTTCAAGCGCGTGCTCGACAGCTACAAGAAGCTGCACAGCTTCAGTCATCCAGGAGCCGTGGGCGGCGGTAGTTCGACGCCGATCTCGCTCACGAGGAACAGCAACGACGTCATCCGCAACATCAAGCTGGACGACGACTCGCGAGGCGACATCATCAAGTTCTACAACCGGTGCTACATCCCGACCATGAAAGTGTTCATGCTGCAGTTTCAAGTCGTCGACAAGCAAATGGCGGCCGCCGACGCCGTCGTGGCTAGTGCCACTGGTACAAACGCCAGCGCTTCGCAGGCGCCGCCAGGTTTCACACCTCGACAAGGAGGCAGTAGCGTCGTCGCATCATCCACGTCAGACACGGAGATTGTGGCAGAAGCGGCCGCTGCTGCCGTGGAGAAGGTGATGAAGGCGTACGGTCTCCCTCCTGGACCTGGGACGCCAAACAGGCCCGCTCGACGAGGCAGCGGTCTGAGTGCGTCTCCCCGCATGATCAGCTCGCCGATCTCGTCGCTCCAGATGTTCTCGACCTCGGAAGTGCAGCCGCTGCCTGTGTCCGTGCACCAGACGTCCCCGAAGCGCGTGTTGGCGTCGAATATTTATATGTCCCCGCTGCAGCAATCGCGGCTGCACCACCGGTCCCACCTCACGCCGCGCTCGCACGCGCTGTACGCCTTTGGCGAGAGTCCGTCCCGGGTAAGCACTTTGTTGTCTGTCTATCTGAACCCGATCCAATTTGCTAACCACTGGCTGACTGTGTTGCTTGATCTGTTCAGGACCTGGCGCTGATCAACCGCGCCGTGAACACAAGCATGACGCGCACGCGCGTGGTGGTGCCGCCGCCGCTTGTGCTAACCGAGAGCCACGAGGAGGAAGAGGAGGAGGAGGAGACGAGCGAGAGCAACAGCGCCGCGTCGACGCCGACGAACTCGGTCGCGCAGGCCAAAAGACGGCGCGTAGGGTGAAGATTGTAGCTCATACTCCCAGTTTGAAGATTGATTTCGTAATTATTCACTCGCATGAAGAGAAGTAGACACAGAGAGAGAGAGAGAGAGAGACGAAGAACCAGCCACCCGACAGTGTTGAAGATCCCCATTGTCATCATGAAGGTACCGAACAACCAAATTCCCACGTTTCTGTGTGTTTTTATTCATTTTCTCAGTTTAGTTGCTCTCAAAAGCTCTCTCTCTCTCTCTCTTTCTACTACAAGCGCTTGGGGAAATCCATTTGTCCTATCCATACATACACTTACAAAACCATCGCAGCCTCACTCGCTCACTCTCATCGTCGTCTGCTGTCACAGGGCTGGCTGCTTCACTCTCTCTCCACCTCTTCTTAGGCGCTGCTGTCCATCGAGAAGAGCGCAGTCTCGCCCTCGTCGCTCAGCACCTCCTCGCTGCTGTGGCTGTCCTGTGCGAACGCGTGTGTGGCGGCGTCGTCCTCGCTGCCGCCGTCGTCGGGAACCGGACAACAGTCGCTGATGTCGTCGTCGTTGCCGGCGCTGTTGAGGCGGCCGCGCATGGCCGCACCCTCCTGCAGCTGGCGCATGAGCCAGCCGTCGTCGGCCATGCTCACACCGTCGAAGGTCGCGCGGCTTGTGTCGAACGCGAAGCTGAACTCGTCAAAGTGCGACTCGTCCGTGCTGCTGACGACCGTCGAGGCCTTGCGGCCGTTCGGTTGCTTGCCCAGCTCGCCGATCGACTCGTCCACCTTCATGTTGCGGAAGTGCTCGTGCACGTTCTGCATGAGCTCCTCGGACGGCGGGATGAACGGCGCCTCGACCTCCTTCACCTCGAGCTGCGCCCAGTTGATCTCCTCGAAGAACGGGTGCGACCGCACCTCGTCAATGCCCACGCGCTCAGCCGGGTCGCGCACCAGCAGCTTCTTGAGCAGGTCGATCGCCACCGGGTCGATCGGTGGGTACCGGTCGTACTTGACGTCGGCCGTCTGGATCTTCTTGTACATCTGCGAGATGTTCGGGTCGAAGAACGGCGTGGTGCCCGTGAGCATCTCGTACAGGAGCACGCCGTAGCTCCACCAGTCGGCCTCCATGCCGTACTGCGGCTTCTGCGTCAGCAGCTGCTCGGGCGCGATATACGCCGGCGAGCCCGCTAGCGTACCCGTGGTCGAGAACTGGTTGGACCCCGAGCCGGCGAGCGTGAGCTGCTTCGAGATGCCAAAGTCCACGAGGCGGATGTGGCCCGTCTTGTCCAGCATGATGTTGTCCGGCTTGAGGTCGCGGTAGATGATGCCGTGCACGTGCAAGTACGAGAGCGCAATGGCGAGCTCCGCGGCGTAGAAGCGCGCGCGCTCGACCGAGAACCGGCGGCCCGAGCTCGTGCTGATGTTCGGGTCCGCCTTGGTCGAGTGCATGTGTAGGTACAGGTTGCCGCCCTTGTAGTAGTCCAGGCCCAGGTACAACTTGGTCTGCGTCTGGAACGCGAAGCGCAGACACGCCATGAACGGGTGGCGCACGCCCGAGAGGATGCGGCGCTCCTTGAGCGCGCTCTCGGCGCCCGAGTGCTTGTCGATGATCTTGATCGCAAAGTACTCGTCCTGGCTCAGGTGGCGCTTCACGAGCACGACCGTGCCGAAGCCGCCCTGGCCGAGCACGCCCACGACGTCAAAGTCCGAGAACGAGAGCGCGAGCGAGCGCTTCGACAGGAAACACTGGTGGAAGCACGCCGCATGCTCCGCGAGCACCATCGGGTTGCTCGTCACGCGGCGCGCGCGCGAGGACGACGTCGAGCTGCGCTGGCGGAACGAGAGCACGATGCGCGACACGCGTCTCGCGGGCGTGAACGAGAGCTGCAGCACGAGCTTACCGGGGGTTGTGGACCCTGAGACCGTGTTCACGAGGCTCGGCTGCGCCCACGTGTAGCTGTGGTGGTCATCATCATCGGGGCGGTGCATCGGCTCCTCGTTCACGTCCGTGACGAGCAGGTACTTGCTCGCGTAGAGCGACGCGAAGTGCACGAGGCCCTCGCGGCCGTGGTAGATGCCCTTGAACACGCACGAGGGCTGCGCAACTTCCGCGGTCTCGAGGTCGAAGAGCAGCTCGACGTCCTTGCTCAGCTGGCGCAGGAAGCTCGGCAGGCGCTCGATCACCTGCTCCGTCTTGGAGACGCTGAGCAGCTGCAGCAGTTCCACGTAGAACTTGTCGGCAAAGTGCTTCGAGATGCTCGACTCGAGCGTCAGGATGTCGTCGGTCGAGCGCGCCTTGATCAGCTCGCGAGGCTTCGACATCTGCAAAAGCGGTGGGGCTGGCTCTGCGTTCGCGCGGTGCAAGCTCAGCTGCATCATGTGCATCCACATGGCCTTGCCGACCGACGACGTCGCGATGAAGTGGATGAGGTTGCCGTTCGTGGCCAGGAAGCTGAAGCCCAGCACGTCTGGCTGCAGCTTGGAGCCGCCAAAGCCCGCCGACGGGAGCGAGCTCAGGATCTGCTTGATGACCCACTTGCCGCGGTGCTGCTCCTTGCCGAGCGCCTGCACCTTGGACTTGTAGACCGAGATCGTGCGGTTCTGCAGCGTGATGTAGCGCGGCGTCCAGTTCTTCACGATCTTGCGCTGCTTGTACAGGTAGCCCTCCCACTCGACCTCCTCGGCCGAGATCGTCTTGAGGTCGATCAGGTTCGGCGTCTGCAGCGACGACGAGCCACCCTTGCGCTTGGACGACGACGACGACTGCGCGGACGCCTGGGCTTGAGCCGCAGCAGCCGCAGCCGCCGCGTGCGTGTTGCTGGCCGTGGACGACGAGCGCGAGAGCGACGGCCGGCGGCCCGAGGACACGGACCGCGAGAGCGACGACGAGGCCGTGTACGAGCTGCCCGGGGACGCGCCCGAGGGGCCGCTAATCGACGACTTGCGGCGGCTCGAGATGCGGATCGGTCGGCTGGACGACGACGTCCCCGAGGACGACGCGCGCAACGAGTCCGCGCCCGAGATGCTGCTGTTGCGCATCGAGTTCATCATGCGGGCGTCCATAATGTGCGCCATGGTTACTGTATGGACGACGGGTTACGCGAGGAGACCTGCGTTCATGAACAAGACGAGCGAGGGTTGCTCGGTCAGACTTGTTTTGCTTGTGCGAGAGGCGATTGCGGGCAAGTGCGCAAGTCCGCGAGTTGCAAGCAAGCAAGCAAGCGCCGGACGCCAATAAACAAGCCAACAAGAAAGCGCACCTGTCGTGTGTGAGCGGCGGGTTCAGCACTCGGAGCGCAAGAGAGACTTGCTGGTGTCGCTGTTGCAGCTGGGTGTGGCTCCGCTTGCAGGCGAGGATTTACTTGTTGATCTGGATGCTGCTTGCGCTTGTTGTTGCCAGAGGGAGAACAGGGGTGCTGCTTGTTTGTTTGTTGGGCGTTGTTTGCTTGCAGGCAGGCAGACGGGCAGACGGGCTCGTTGTGCTCTTTTGCGCGCTTGCGTACTCACTCGCGGCTCAACACGCGCGCTCCAGTTCCGCAATGCACCAGAGCCTCTGAACTCAGACGCTTTCTCCCCCTTCTTCGCCAGCCAGCGATTGAGCAAGGCACGGGTTGCCGGGACCGACCTGCAGGTGTACAAGGATGCAAATGAAAGTATAGCCGTATATAGCGGTGTCCCAAGGCTGCGAAAGCAGCAGCTACGGCTTCATGTCGCATCAACAGGTGTATACAAGTATACGAGATAACGGTTAGAGGCGGTGCGCATTCGTGTCTTGCTATTCACGCTCACGCGGACAGAAATGCGCCATGAAAATCAATAAAAGGATGTTTTGCTTGGCTCGGCTAAAACTAGGTCACCGCATTTTAACTTCCATTTTTCTCATCCTCGACGAGGATGATGGCCCCAAATCAATCGGGAGCTGTCAGAAGTATGTGTGTGCTGCCTCTTGCCAGCTTGTGCGGCCGTTGAGCCAGCAAGATGAGTGCCTGCAGCTCGCGTTTGTGCACAGGCGGAACTCGCGAGCAAGTTTTCGTTCCTCGTGAGGGAAAACCAAATCGAGCGAGCGAGCGAAATAAACAAATAAATAAATAAATGGAAATGTGGTCAGGAATCAAGCGAGAGCTGGAGCAGACGAGACCGAAGGGAACAGCAGCTCGGATTCATGTCTCTTCTGCTCCGAGAGCCCATTTCACCAAAAGTCTGCAAGGGATGCGGCAACAGGGACTTTCGCGAGAAAGAGGCTTCGCGTCCAGTCTGCATCAGGAAATTGGTCTCAGCTGTGCCTTTAATTTCGATTGAGTCACAAGCTGATGCGCCTCTGCTTCTGTTTGGTGGTGGGCTGCAGAGTTGGGGAGTGTGGATACAGCCGTGCACGCATTTCAAGTCTCTCGCACATTTGTGGGAATCTTGCCGAAACAACCTCAACCTGCAAGCAAGCAAAGAGGCCAACGCACGCGTGGAGCGGCACCGTTTGAAACGCAGCAGCAGCGCGCAGCGCGCAGCTGGACGCCCGCGAGTGCGCTTGTCCTTCGCCCCGCTCCGTAGAAATGCTGTGCGTCCCGCAGCGCGCACAACTGCGCGGGCCGATCCGCCATTGTTGCGTTGCAAAAGGCTGGCGACGCGTCTTGCTGTTGTCTGTTGTTGTTGTTGTGTGTGGACCGTCACAAAACGAGCAAACCAGCGACGAGAGCGACGCGACAGACCGCGCAATGTTGGCCTTGCGAACCGGAGCGGAACGACCGAGGTGTGGCTCGTTAGTCGACCGCCCTTTCGCCTTTACGCTGCTGCCTCTGCTGCTGCTGTCGTTGGTGTTGTTCTTGTGCGGCTGCTTCTGATCCTTTCGGACCGATCTCAGAAAAACCGCCCAAGCAGCCAACACGGATGGACGCTCCGTGACGCAGGCTCCATCACGAAGAAACTGCGACTCCTGTGACTTTCGATTTGAAGACCACGGCGATGGGACGGAAGTCCGCTCGCAATAGTGCTCGCAGCATGTGTGCGGAGGGAGCATGGGGCTGTTGGAGGACGCCGGGGACTCGCAAGAGCCTCGGCGCAAGAGCCTCGGAGCGCCTGTTGCGAGGTCCCGGTCTGCCTGCACGTTCGTTCGCTTTGGATTAAAAATTTGTTTACTAACGCGCCATCTGAAAGAAGAGCGCTCGCTGCCAGTACGAGTGCAAATAAGGAGTGGTCGGCTTTACATACCCCGTTCAAACGGATGGGCAGCGGTGCTGCGTGTACTGCCCTGTACTATCTGTGTCACCTCTCTACACCACTGCGCGCTCAAAGTTAACGCAAGGCAAACAGCCAGTACCTCAAGCCTATGTTGAAGGTGACTTCAGGGAGCAGCTCCTCCCCCTCACGCTTGGACGAAAAACAGGTGTGGCAGCGTTCGAGGGCTCCGCAGCTCTCGGATCTCGCTCGCTTTGAGCAGCGAGGCATCGTCGGTCGCAAGGGACTCCATTCCCTCCACACGCCGCACTCCTCTGTTGCTACGGTGTCGTGTATGAAGAGCGCGTGGTCCTGTACAGAAGCTGCCGCGGACGACAAGAGTGCCAGAAGATGGGAAGCGGAGTGCTGGTGATGCACACGCGGGAGCGAGAACGAAGCCACGGTGGCTACGGCACGGTTTGCTAAAGACGCGCGCTCGCTACCGGCAGTTTAATACCAGCTTACTAAGGATCACGGGACGACCGAGAGGGCGCTCGGGGCCGTGAGCTTGCGGTGCGGAGCGAGTGTGCTTGGGCTCGGGTCGTCGGAGCTGTCGCCAGGTGCTGCGCTCGTGCTGGGTCGCTTTGGAGACCGCTGACTCTGCTGGCTGCTCAGTCCCACACGCACACTCAGTCTGCTGTCGCGTTTCAGGCGCAGCTTGGACGTGTTCCCCGTCGCGACCGGCAGCAAGCAGCAGTTTAGGGCACGGTGTGGACTGGTGCTGTCCCGGGTCTGGGTTCTCCTGCGCGGTGAGCCTCGGGGCAGCTCTGGGAGAGTTGCTTCAGGAACCCCAGCTCGTGAGATCCCGACTGCAGCGCAGAACGCCTGACGTCGGAACCCGTTGCTCGACGCGCGATCTGTCGGTTCAAGGGCCTGGTGACACTGCTGCTGAGTGCTGGGTCTTCGGATACGCGTCCCGTCATTGTTGCCCATAGGCTCCGGCGCCTGATGGTCCAGAAGACTTCTCCTCGGACTCACTTCGCTCACGAACTCAACCCCCGGGAGACTCTGCTTGCCCTTTCTCCGCAGTAGTGTTGGGTCGAACGCGAAACCCGGGAACGCCTGCGACAGACGGTGCGTCGAGATGATCCCAGTGGTCGTAGCAGTGTCCTCGTTGGCGCTGGGCGACCCACAAGAAAAGCCTCGAGCTCCCAGGCTTCTGATCTCGCTAGTCGTAGAGTTGGGATTCGAAGGCGCGAGACGCCGGAGCTCGACCCCAAAGGCATAGTCGTCTGCCTGTGGACCACCTAGTAAACGCGCTCTTGGTTGATTCCGAGAGCCGCTGGTGGCGTCCCAGGCTCGCATGCCTCTCGTCGTCTCGTACGCCGCAGGGTTGCGCACCTGGTCGAAGATTTCCTCCAGTCGATAGCGTGTTGCTCTGCTGCGCTTCTGGCTCACGTGAGCTGCCTGCATGACGCGCTCGGGCATCGCGTACACACGGTAGGAGCTCTCGTCTCGACGGTCTTTTGAGAGGATTCGCTGGTCGGCAGGTCGGTGGTGGTGCTCATTGTGACTGAGCTGGTTGGAAACGGACGACGCTATCCTCAGGCAGACGGTCGTGGGGCTCTGCACCGCACGCGTGACCAGCTCCTTGACGTGTTTGCGCACGAGACTCCCCCTTAGAAACGACTGGAGCTTGATAAGCTTCCTCAGTCCTGCAGCCTCCGCTTTCAGAGCTGTCCGTAGCGCCTGTCTCTCGCGGAACCGCTTTTGTAAGATGGTCACGGACCTTACGCCACCGCGGAACCTGTCAATGTCCTGTGGCACGACGCCATTGCGCTTAATGAACACCTGCTTGTTGGCTCGAGCCAGTGCTGTGGCTGCTGGGCTACGAGGGGCTTGGGGCCTCCCAGTGCGCCTCCGCTCCAGGCGAACCGTGATCTTGGCTCGGAATTTGAATTTGTTGTAAGCTCTCGACAGCAACCGCACGGCAAGCTTCTGGCTCTGCACCTGGCATCGCACGATCGAGCCCCTCGCTAGTCGCTGGATGAGGATCGCCGAGCGGATCCGCTGTTTCTGCAGCCGGAACTTCTCGAGCGCCTCGCTGAACTTCTCGGCACGACGCACACGGAGGCCGCGGAACATGGCCTGGACCCTCACGACCGCCATGGCGACGAGCAGCGGGTCGATTTCGGGGACGAGGAACGAATAGTTTGGGGACCGTGGTGGCGGCGTTGGGGCCTGCTCTGGGGGCTCAAAGTCTATTAGCAGCAGCGGGAGGTCCTGCTCGACCACCACGGCCTTCTTGCGGATGGGCATGGGACCCGAGATTGGGTTTATAGCCCCACCGCTGCTGCCCTGGTAGTCGAGCTTCTCGTTGAGCATGCTGAGCAGCTCCAGTGCACTCTTGGCGTGCTCGTCACGCAGCGCGGCCTGCGTCTCACCGTCCGAGTCAGCGTGCTTGAGCTTGGACTCGACCACTTGCTAGCTCATCAAGGGAGAACAGAACGAGTATGAATGAGGTAGAGGTACACAGAGCATCATCTCAAAGAGAGCTGATAGCTTACGGCGACGTGGCTGGCGAACTGGATGAGCTTTTGCTCGTCCTTGGACGAGAAGCCGATGCGCGCGTGGGCTTTCACGGTCTTGAGGCGCCGCAGTTTGATCTCGCGCTCGTCCTCATTGTGTGTGGGCTGGTAGTGATGATGGCCAGGACGACTGGCGGAGGTGTTGGCATGGGAGGGTGAGTGGTCGTCGCCAAAGACGGCCGCGTCCAGGTCGATCCGATTGATAAGCTAGTTGAGTGGGTAACGAGATCTGCTGGTTAGAGACCTGGGCATTATGCTGGCAAATGGAGCAACGGAGTAGAGAATCTGTACCTGGATGACACCGATCACGCGGTGGTGCAGAATGATGGGCGCGCACAGGATCGAGTCGACGTTCATATCCTTCGGCGCGTCGTAGTCGCGATGGAACGCGCGGTGCTGCTCAGTTCAGGTGCCAATGGTGAGCAATATCTCTGATAGAGAAGCCGCCCATAACAGCCACCTGTCAGCTTAGCAGAACGCACCGGATGGGGCTCCTGCATTCGCAGGCAGCGCTTGTGCAGGAAGCAGGCGCTGATCATACCCATGACGGGCGGGAAGCTCGTCGCCACCGCCGAGCTGCTACCACCTGAACTGTTAGTAGGAGTGCTGGTGTTGCTATCCTTGTCGTGGTCTGTGGACGATGGTGTGTCAGCATTCTCAGCAGCAGCCTCACTGTAGTATGTGCTATGAGGGAAGACGAACTGCGGCTTGAGCTGGTTGGCGCTCTTGTCGTAGACGAAGAGCACGCTCCTCTCGGCAGGGATGAGCACCCCAACGTCGTGTACTGCGAGCTCCAGCACGTCGTCCACAGTCTGCGTCTCGGGTGGCAGCGGTGGCGCATCATGGCTTTTCTCGTGCTGAAGGTGGTGCTCAACTATATGGCTCAGCCTCGCGTGCCCTTCTGTCTCATTGCTCTCCGCTGCGCTCTCCATCCTCTCCTATACAGCAGCACACGTGCCATGAAGCACTGCCGTCTTGGGCTGCTCAGGCCTTGCAGCCTTGTTATAAATACCTGCACGAGTGATACGCGATGACAAACTGGACTGTTGTGGAGCAGATGGAACGATGAAGCCACATCACCTTTGGGAGGGGGTATATCTCGGGAGCTCCTCAGCCAAATGGCACTCATAAAAGGTCTTGCTTCGGTCACAAGACCGTCGTGAAGTCGCTAAACTGGTTCACTTCCTGGAGCTGCGCCTGGAAAGAAGGCCTCGGAAGCGCAGCAAGCTGTAGCGTATGCTGCACTGGGGGAACTCCGAATCCAAAGCCCTGACTCCCCTGAGAGGACTCGACCGACCCAGGCATCAACATGTCACTACCACTGCTGCTGCTGGTATTAGCAGTACTGCTGGTAGTGGAGGTGTACCGCATGCGGCTGTGGTCCTTCACCCTCCGTCGGATGGTCTCACAGGACACCTTGACCCCGTACGCGCTCTGCAGCTCCTCCTGGATCGTGCGCGCCGAGCTCTTCTCGTTGTTCTTGACGGCCTGCAGGATCACCTTGTCCACGATCTCGTCCGTCTTGCGCGGACGCCCGCTGCGCGCCGCCGGGAGCACCGTGCCCGTGCGCTGCACTTTCTCGACGATCGCACGTACTGTTGTGTGAGGCATCTTGAGCTCCTGGCCGATGCGGCGGTACCCGTAGCCCTGCGCGTGCAGCGAGACGCACTGCTCACGCACCTCGACGCTGTAGTCATTTCGCTTCTTTCGCGATTTGTCGTCCGCTGTTGTCATGGATTCCGTCGAGTTGTTGATGCTGTTGTTCGTACCGGTAAAGACTGGTTTCTTTGACGCAGTGACGGTAGTGGCAGTAGTCGTTGTGCTGTTGGCTGCTATCACAACCTCAGATGGTGCCTGATGAGCCTGGAAGTTGAGAACGCTCTGCATCACCCCGTGTGAGCTAGCAGAGGCTTGCGACTGGTAGATGGGAATCGACAGCGGCGCCAGCATTCCTATGTTGTTGTTGTTGTTGTTGCCAACATGCTGCATTGGCAGCAGAGGCATTGGCGTCAGTGGTGCTCCGTTTGGAAACCCTAGCGCAGGCACCTGGGACATCAAGAATGCCGAGGACATGGGCTGCAAAGCTCCACTTGCTGGCTCTAGAGTTGAGGGCGACGACGGTGGCGAGGCCAGCAGCCGCTGCTTGGTGTTGGCCTTGACACGGCGCCGCACGGTCTCACAGGAGACTTTCACGTTAAACACCGTCCAGAGGTCCTCTTGGATCATCTTGGCCGTGCACCGCTGGTTCGCCTTGACCGCCTGGATGATCACCTTGTCGACAATGTCGCTCGTCTTGCGCGGCCGTCCACTGCGCGGCGCGGTCTGCACGGTGCCCGTCTTCTTGGCCTTGCGCACAATCGCGCGCACCGTGTCGTGCGGGATGTTGAGTTGACCCGAGATCTTCGCGTAGGTCATCCCCTCGTTCTCGTGCTTTTGCACGCAGGCCTCACGCAGTTCGTTCGAGTACTCGCCGTATTTTCGTCGCTTGGTTGGCGGTGTCTGCTGAGCTCCTTGTTCAAGCGATGGTGGCGCAGTCGCTGGCTCAAACGCAATAGAAGTTGATATTCCGGTGACAGCTGCCTTCTCTTCGTCACTGTCGCTTGAATCGTCTTCGCCTGCAAGCCCCGCGGAATCGATGCCGCCTTGGTCGCTGTCGGCTCGTAGCGTCCTCCTGCAGTCCCGCACGCGCCGGCGGATGGTCTCAAACGAGACGTCCAACTGGTTGTTGGCTGTGAGATGCGTCTGCACGGCGCGCGCACTCATCGCGGGCTTGGAGCGGACGATCTCGAGGATCGTCTGCTCCAGGGTCTCGCTCGTGGCTCTGGGGCGACCGGCTCGCTGCGCCGGCAGCACTGCGCCCTTCCGCTTGGCTTTCTTGATGATCGTCTGCACGGACGTCGCGGGCATCTGCAGCTCGAGCGCGATCTGCTTGTGCGTCTTGCCCTCGGCGTACTTTGCCACGACGAGCTGGCAGACCTCGAGCGGGTACTCGCCGTGCTCACCTCGCGCGGCGGTGGCGATGGTCATGAAGCTCACCGTTTGATCGAGCTCGGTGCTCGTTTGTGTATCACCAGTGGCTAGGACGCCCAAGCCATCCATCTTCTCTTCGTCGCTGCCACCTGGATGCGTTCCATCTAGACTCTGCCGCGCGAACTCGTCGCTGAGCCCACTCTCGGCGCCTTGGTCGCCGTGGGCGCTGCTGACGATCGTGCGCACGGTCTCAGCGAGCATGTCGAGGTCCCGGGCGATCTGTTGGTGCTCGGAGCTGTTATCAGCAGGTTCCCCAGAGTCAGCTGTAGCCTTATCCACCTGCTGAGTCTCGGGTGGTGGTGTTGTAGCTGCTGACTCGTCCTCCATAGTCTCGTCTTCTTCTGAGTCAGAGCTCAACTGCTCACTCACACCACCAACGCTCTGCAGACTCAGCTCCTTGACGCGTCGCCGAATCACTTCGTACGTGAGCTTGACGCTGTGTGCGCGCGCGAGCTCGTCCTGGATCATGCGCGCGTTTGTCGTGCCGCGCTGCTGCATCACTTCCTGGATGAGCTGGTCCTTGCTCTCGTCGATGAGGCGCGGGCGGCCGCGCTTGCGCTGCTGCTGTTGCTCAGCTACTGCATCTTGGCTTTCATCTGCAGCCATGAGCTCCTGATCATCCAGAGCGTCCATCGCCACCGCTTGGCGCGCGTAGCTGCTCACAAAGCGACACAAAAAAGTCAGAGTGAGCGGTCGCAAGCCTGGCTAATGCATGCACTAACACTATACCGAGCGCACCTGTGAGAAGAGCTCAGTGGCGGCACCGCAGACGCTGCGCCACTGTTGTCACTGGCGCTCGTTGCCGGTATCGTCGTTGCCATCCACCGCTCGTAGCGAAGTGAGCAAGGTTGCCGCGGCGGTTGGGGGGCGTGGGCAGGTGTGGGGGGAGAAATTGACCCTGAGTTACGGTGAAGAGTTTTGTGGGCGATACAAAACGCCACAGAATTCTTGCCACACACGAGAAATGAGAGTCCGCTTTTCAGCGAATGGGATGCTATCGAAGCATATGATTGGATAAAAAGGTCGCTATTCCAAATTGCCCAAAAATATAGCTGTCGAGTTGGACTGTGTGAAGCAGGACGAGTGAGATTGTTATCGGCGGAGCTTTGATGTTGCTGCTCTCGGCGACCCGACACGATGCCATTGGTTTCTTTGCCGGTCGTGTCGCCTTCTGCTTCGCTTTCAGTTTTTGCTTTCTCTTGCCCGCCTGCGCATTTGCTCGAGCTTGGACTCGGGCAACTCGATCTGGGGGATAGGCACTCGAACGGAAGAGGAAAACTCACCCACCTCGCCAGTGCTGACCGCGGGCGCTGGTGGCAGGCTATAACCAAAGGAACTGCCTCGTGGGTCACTCCTCCGTAGTATCGATGTGTCGTGCCTGTTCTCTCTGTAGCAGTGCGACTCGTGCTCGGTTTCCGTGTCCTGCTGAAGCGCGTATTGTCTGGATAGCGACTGGTTGGCTCGGTTAAAGCGTTGCAAGTGCGCCATCGTCGCGGCAGCATCACTTGGTACGCCCCTGTCTCTGTTTCGTAGACCAGACGACGACGAAGGACAGCACGGAAGTGTCGAAGCGCTCTCGCCTCTGCCTGTGTAGAGGCGGCAATAGCCGTCACGCTGATTGGTGTTCTTGCTTGGTCGATTCTCTTCACGATTCTCTTCACGGTTCTCTCTGGACATGAGCGAGTGTTCACGTTGGACGTTGGGCGTCGAACGTTGTGTTGCTCAACGAAGCTCTTTTTGCCTCGAGTTGTTTTTGTGCTTTTGGCTCGGACTGTGAGCTTTCAGATTGTAGCCATCCGTCGAGAAGTGAAGCCATCGGTTTGTAACTCACTCTCAATTGCTATTGTTAGTTGCGTG
>JAASFQ010000658.1:0-16866 GCA_023333845.1 Globisporangium polare | reverse complement strand
CAGAGCATCGCGATCTTCGTGGCCGCGAGCTGCCGCTGCTTGTCACCCGACGCGACCTCGTAGAAGACGCGGTCGAGCCGTCGCACGGTCGAGCGGATCTCGCGCACCGCGTGGGTCATGTGAGCGCCAGCTGTGGGGTTCACACTGGCGGAAGAGGCGACCTTGCCTTTGGTTTTGGACGAGTGAGAGCTGTAGATCTCGTCCACAGACTGCTTGAGGTAGTTGTCGATCTCCTGCTGGTAATACGTGCGCTCGTTGTCTTCACCTGATTGACCACGAGCTCTAGATCGCGAGCCTTCGGTTGACGACATGGCGGTCGTGGCCAGCGACCGCACGCGCTTGTCGAGCGCGGCCACTTCGCCCGCGAGCTGCGCCATGCACTCCAGTGACGCTGAGCCGCTTGCTGCTGATGTGGAGTTCAGGGGCTCACTTGATGTGGAGATGCTGGCATTGCGCCGTCCGCCTGGTACGGCCAGCGTGGCAGGACCTGTTTCACATAGCGAGAGGTACCCAGATCAATGGTCATCTCACATCAGTACCAGCACGGCTATGCGTGACTGCATTGAGCGAACTCACGTGCTCGCTGCGCTGCTGCGATTGATTTCGTCGCGGTACCAAGACGCCTTGTCGCACTCGCACTCGCAGACGGCGCGGTGCTGGCGCTGCTCCGCTGCGTGTCGCTCTGACGACTGGTGCCGCCAGTCTCCTGATCTCCTGGTGAGGAGGAGCCGTTGACCGCGCGCGTGAGCAGCACTTCCTCCAGCGACTTGGTGTTGGGCGGCAGCCGCGACGCCTTGCGCACCATCTCGCAGGCTATCTCTCGATCTGGTCTCTGCAGTCGCAATGGGATCAAGTGACTGAGGTCCACCAAGAGCCGCAATGAAGGTCCCCTCGATGGCGGGTGACTGGGTGAAGGCTGGAAAATGGCTACATTTCTCAAACGTGTTCCTAACCACACGCTACAAACACCACGCGGGACAAGAAACGAATGACTCATTCGTTTGGACTTGCGTCTGAAGGAAGAACCCGCTGGCAAGACGAAGAGCTCAACGGCTTCGTCTGCTGCTATAGAGCCATTGCTACCGCCAGACACCACTGCTGAGCTCGCCATGCGTGCGCACAAGCAGCAGCCCGCTGGCAAGACTGCAGGCAAGGCGCAGAGCGATCGCCGCGAGAAAATCCGTGCAGCGCTCGCGCGCTTTGGCTTCGCAACTCTACGCGGACTCCAGGGATCAGCTCTGCGCAGCGTGCTCAAGAAGCAGGACACGCTCGTGCTCATGCCGACTGGTGGCGGCAAGTCGCTCTGCTACCAGCTTCCCGCACTGCTGTTGCCTGGACTCGTGGTTGTCGTGTGTCCGCTGCTGGCGCTCATGCAGGACCAGGTGGCCGCGTTGCGCCGCAAGGGCATCGGCGTCGAGATGCTCTCATCTCTTGCGACTGACAAGGAGAAGCGAGCGATCCACGAGACACTGCTGCGCCAATCACAGCAGATGGACACTAGTGTCCACCAAGGTGCCCACCTTCAACAACAGCGCATTGACCTCCTCTACACGACACCCGAGTCGCTGTCCACCAGTGGTGTCCTGCAGCTGCTCACCCAGCTCAACCAGCGCAACGCTCTGTCTCTCTTTGCGATCGACGAAGCCCATTGCATCAGCTCCTGGGGCCACGACTTTCGCCCCGCGTACCGCCAACTGGGTCAACTACGCACCCAGTTCCCAGCGATCCCGTTCGTCGCACTCACAGCCACAGCCACACACACCGTGCGCGAGGATATCCAGCAGCAGCTCCGCCTGGGAGCCAATGCGAACGTCCTGTTGGCAGACTTCAATCGCCCGAACATCTCGTACAGCGTCGTCGAGAAAGAGACTCTCGCGGACCCCGTCAGGTCCCTCCACAACTTCATTCACAAGCACCACAGCGGCGCCAGCGGCGTCATCTACGTGCACAAGCGCAGCGACACGGACGCACTCGTCCAGAGCCTTCGAGAGCGCGACGAGAGCCTCAAGGTCGCCTCGTTCCATGCTAAACTGCCCCAGCAGGAGCGCGAGCAGGTGCTGCAGGACTGGCTCAGTGGCAAGATCCTGATTATATGCGCTACGGTCGCCTTTGGTATGGGCATCGACCACGCGAGCGTGCGCTTCGTGGTGCACTGGAACGCGCCCAAGACGCTTGAAAATTTCTACCAGGAGTCCGGACGAGCGGGACGCGACGGGAAACCCAGTCAGAGCGTGCTCATGTACTCGCCCAGGGACTATGAGCTCTTCAAGTTTCTCCTGGACAAGGTGGACGATACGGTGGGCAACGGCGGGGATGAGGACACTATTCTCCACAAGAAGAAGACGCAGGCTGCCATGAAGCAGAAACGACAGCAGCAGCATGCTCTAGAGCTGCTGGACAAAGTCAAGAACTTCGCGACCAAAAAGGAGTGCAGACGACAAGCCCTGCTGCGCTACTTTGACCAGCAGATCGCGGCCTCGGACTGCAGGAAAAGCTGCGACGTGTGCAATCCGCTGCTGAAATTCTTTCGCTACGAGGAGAAGGCGAGCGCTGAGGAGCGCTCGGCCATGAGCTTCGCGAAGGCGTCGATGCAGTCACTCAAGCAGCACGAGCAGCAGAATGGCTCAAGTGGCAAGAACAAGGAGAAACGACAGCGAACAGGGGACTTGAGGCGTGAGAACCTGATAAACGGTCGTGCTGGTGCCTATGCACCAGAGGAGACCAAGTCCGTCGTGGTACGCGGTGGCAGCAGTGCAGGAAACCAGAGGACGCTCGCGGCCGAGGGCTTCGTCGCGGTCAACGGCGACGCGAGCTCCGATGACGATGATGATGAGGAAAAGCAGCACAATGGTAATTCGTATGAGCTCATGGCCGACATTGTCGCCCAATCCAAGCGGAAGCGCAGCAGGAATGCGAATTTTACTATCGAAAGCACGCTCGACGCCCTCGAGCGAGCCGAACGCGAGGCTGAGAGCGGAGGTAAAGCCCGAGTGCGACGCTGGTGATTGATATCGAGCTTAGGTCTCGTAGGACCCATCAAAATTGTTGTACTAGGTTAATAATTACCACTGAGTCTCCGATCAGGTTTGAGCTCGATGGTACGCCGAGACCAGTCGGTATCAGCTGACGACACTGCACTCGGGCTAGACGAGCTGAATCGCGCCTTTAGGGTCTCACCCGAGCGCTCGCTCAACACTTTCGAGCCGGCTCTGCGCAGACAGTAGGCGAGTTCAAGTGCACTGGGACGCTGACTTGGCTCGAAAGACAAGCAGCGCATGGCGATTTCGAGCACCTCAGGTGGACACTCGGGGGAGAACCTGGGCTTGAGTTGTCCTCTGGCCACGCGCTTGCGTATTGCAGCGTCGTTCAGAGGACGACCGTCGCGTCGGCTGCGCAGGTCCTCGTAGGGTAGCTTCAGAGTGTCCAACTCGCACAGAAGGACACCGAAAGCGTAGATGTCGACGGCCTCTGAGTAGTGCGTGTACGCCAGCAGCACCTCCGGGGCGATCCAGCGGATGGAGCCGGACGTCTGCGAGAGCAGGTGGCGCACTTCATCCATCACGACGTCCTCCTCGTCAGATCCTGGCGGTGTCCCTGGCCTAGTGGTACCAGAAGCGTCTCCTTGATGTGAACGGTGAACACTTTGTGAAGGACCACTTGTCGCAGTGGACACTCCTTGCCCACCTAGGTACTTTGAGATGCCAAAATCGCTCAACTTGGCCTGCAGGTTGTTATCGAGCAGGATGTTGCGGGACTTGAGGTCGCAGTGCACGAGCACCGTGTCGAGCGAGTGGATGTACGCGAGTGCCTCAAGCACATCGAGCGCGATGTGGAACTTCTCCAAGCTCCACTGTGTCCCGAGCACCGCTGAGCCGCGCTCGTTCTCTCTCTGTCGGTGCAGGAAGCTCCTCAAATCCTGCTGCGGCATGTACTCCATCACACACAGGATCGTAGACTCGTCCTTCCACGCGAGTCCGAAGAACGCGACGATGCGCGGGTGGTCCAGGCGCGAGAGCACCTTGATCTCCATGATGAACTTGCCCATGATCACCGGGTCGACCATGGCCGGGTGCTTGTGGTAGAACAGGTTCTTACTGGGCTTGAGCTTCTTCACGGCGACCTTGTTGAGCCGGTACGTGGCCTCCCACACCTCCACGAACGTGCTCATGGCCAAGCACGTCTCGAGCTGCACGCTCTCGTAGTCGACGCGCCAGGTCATGAGCTCTTCGTCAACCCAGACGTTGTCGCCACCGGGCACTTTGAAGCTGCTCGTGAATACCGAGCGGCTCAGTAGACTCAGGTTGCTCCTACCGGCTGCAGTGTTGAGACTCAGGCTCTTACTCGCCTCGTTCTGCGCCACCTCGTATGGGGTATCGAGGAACACGAGGTCGTCGTTGTTCCCCCGGGCACTCAGACCTGTGGGCGAGCCCAAGCACGCGATAGACTTTGGTGAAGACGAGTCGGCACCGCTCCGAGACTTGGCGCGGTGTCTTCGCACGCCCTTGAACACGATGATGCCAATCACGAGCGCCATGATGAAGCTCGCGAAGATGTACACGACCTGGAACTTGTCGCCACGTGAGTTTGTCTTGACGTTGTTGTCCGAGGTCGAGTTGGGTGCCACAGTCTGCGTGACGATGGGCACCGGCTGGACCGCTGCCTTGACGCAGACCTTGTACTCGTGAAGACTCTGCTGGTCGTCGATCGGACAGGACGCAAAGGCGCTCTGCTGGATGCGGAACGTCGTCAGGGCGGCGAGGAACATGAGCTCGTCTTCCGAGAGCTCCCAGGGGCCGATCGGGTTGCCCGTGAGGTACCTAGAACGAGACAGCGGAAGCCTGGGTTAGCTAGGCTGGAACTATAGACAGAGACTGAGCTCTCACCCAAGTACGAGGAGAGTTGACAGATAGCCTTACAGTTCCTTGAGAATCGGGAGTGAGAAGACGGAAGCTGAGACAGCGCGCAGCTGATTGCCAGACAAGTCCCTGTGTAAATGGAACATGCGAGAAGAGCTGTTAGAGGCGAGCTACGGAGCTACGATGGTCACGTGGCCACACTTACAGGACTCGGAGCTTTGGGAGCGAGATGTTGCAGTCCTGGAGCGCGTTGGACGACAAATTCCTTCGCATAAGAGAGGACAGCAAATCAAAAGTGTCCACCAGATATGGTCAGATCATTGATGCTGGACATAGTGGTGAAGAGCTACACAACGCTCACACACGTACAGGATCTCCAGCGACGACTGAGTGCTCGAGAGACTGCAGTTGGTGATGTTGTTGGACGCGAGCCGCAGTTCCGTGAGCGCTGGTGACGCTGTGGAGAACGCCACGACGGTCGACATGTTCTTCAGGCGATTCCCGTCCAGGTCTCTAGTTAAACAACACATAAGCGTTGTTAGAGGCTACGACTATGATACCAATGCGCTTGCATGTACTCAGAGGTACGCACAGCACTTGGATCTTGGATTTGATGGACACCGACGGCGCCTCGAGCGCCGTGATCTTGTTCCCGGACAGATTGAACACGCGCAGCTCGGGCATCACCTCGATGAGCCGCACAGGCGCTCTCAGCAGGTCGCAGGCCGCCAAGTGCCTAGGTATTGAGATCACAAGGTCACAGTCAGCCTCTGGATTTGTCCAATGGCTGAGCCAATTTCAAGTTTGTGCTGGAGTGAGCGTACGTACAGCTCGTTGATGCTTAGACTCACTTGGTTGGTCACGTTGAGCTGCAACTGCGGGTTCCCGCTGAGCACCACTCTTTGCAGTCTGCTGAGCCTGAAGACGAAGTCCGGGATGCTGCGGAGCGCTGGTATCCGCTGCAGCGATCTGCTTGTTGTCCACATAGGCGCGACACTCTATTAGCCCTCTACCTCGCTATTGCTCTAGGTTTGTGACACATCATGGAGCATGGCGTACATGGACTGGAGGTTGGGCAGGCTGCACGAGAGCTCGGCGATCGGGTTCTGGTCCAAGATCCTAAGGCAAGAACGAAGTTGTTAGTTCGATTAGCCTCTTAGGACGAATTGGCCTAGAGCCTCAGAAGGCTCGTACAGTGTAGTGAGACTCGCGTTGAGCGGCTGGGTGGACGTGGACGTCGGATCTGTACAGGAGGTGACCAAATTCCGCGAGAGGTCGAGCGTCTGGAGCTTGGGCATGCGCCAGATGGGCTCGGGCACCTTGGAGAACTCGTTGTCGCTCACGTCTCTATTCGGTTCACAAAAACAACACACAAAGGGGGTTCAGCACTGTGCAGACTCGTACGTCCGACGCTAAGGGCAATGAGGCGCCACGTACAGGAGCTCGATGGGCAGGTCCTGGAACTGCGTGGGCAGCTTCTGGAGCAGGTTGTTGGGCAGTCTGCTGTAACAGTGAGGTCACACATGAAGGCACATGAGCGAGCTCGCCTTTGATGGAGCAACGCAAGCGCCGCTACGTTACCATTCTGTGAGTTGGCGCAGCTCATAGATCGCGCTCGGTACTTCTTGCAGGTTGCAATTCGAGCACGTACTGATTAAACAACGCAACACACAAATACCAGTCAGCTATTGCATGCAGCACAACTTGGAGTACAGAGACAATAGACCAGGACGCACAAGAACATGATGCTCTGGAAGGAGGCGAGCGAGCCGCCGAAGACCTCGACGAAGTTGAGGTTCGCGAGGTACCTGCAGCGCAGCACATGCCATAGCAGCAGAAGCGCATAGGTACTAAGGCACACATAAAGACAAGTGCGTAGCAAGATATCCACGCACAGCGAGCGCGCATCCGGCTGGGCGACCACGGCGCTGGCGCCGAGCGTCGCGTTGCTGACGTTGAGCGCGAGAATCGTGCCGACGTGGCTTGTGAGAGGCGGCGGTGGTTGCGCGTCGAGTCAGCTGCTGATCACCGATTGATATGGAATTCCGAAGCGCTGCGGTCTCGCTCTCAGGAAGCTGAAAGGATGGACCACATTGAAGATCTCGTCCGTCGCTTGTGATTCGCAGAGTGGGCGACCGAAGCGTCGCGCGTGACGCTGAAAGGATGTCATCGTTGGGGACTGGGAGGAGAAAGGGAGAAAAAAGTCGAGCGAAGCGCAACCAGTGGCTCTGGAGCGAGTACCGCTTCGCGGACAGCTGAGCGCAATGTCGTTGGTTTGGTTGGGAAGCCACCAAGGCACGTCTTCGGAGCTAGTTTAAACTTTGGGGGGTGTCCTGACGACTGTTTCTTTCTAATCATTACGCATCACATCAACCGCCCGAGTTGCAAACGCGAGTCTCGCGAGAGGTATCCAGGGCACACGCAAATGTAATGGACACTTTGTTATCTACCAACGTTGCACATCCGCTCGCCTGCTTTTGATGCGCATGAGAGCGTGGAAGGAAAGGGTCGCAGCCCAAACTTTGTCGCTTTCTTTCCAGGGATATAAATGGAAAGTCGGACGAAAATGACACATCGCCTTCCGCGGAAACATGGGAGACTGGATTGATTCTCTTCCTGTGTGCGAGCAACAGCGAGCGTTTCTCGTTTAATACGCTCGTAATAGCAAACGTCATCCGCGCTCACTGGTGGCGGTGGTGGTTATAACACTCCATAGATAGACCTGAACGAATCACGAGTGACCCGCACTAGCTCATCACTGAGCAAGACAAGACACGCCCCATTCAAGCACAAGCAACAACATGAGCGCCGTGCTTCGGAGATTCGGGCATCGCCTCGCCAGCACCTGGGAGCTACTCCAGGTCGAGCTCCATGGCAAGTACTCGGTCGAGCGGCTCTTCAACTTGCGCTTGTACAGCAAGAGCACCAGCAATGGACACGCCCTGGCGATCCTCTTCCTCACGCCACTGCCATGTCTGTTGGCGGTCATCGGCACGGAGCTGATCCCACTGGAAGCCCCCGAGAAGGGGCTGAGCCACAGCGCCACGTTCTGGGTCCGCGTCTTCCTGACCACGTGGATGATGAACTTCACGGTGCTCGAGCAATGCCGCTACCTCGTACCCAGACTACCTATGTTCGCGTGGCAGAATGCGCTCGTGTCGCTCTTCTCCGGTGGCGGCGGGACGTGCATCGCACTGGGGCTCGCGCATGTGGTTGGGTACCCACTGCCGTTCCTCACAGCGCTAGGGTCACCCGGAGTCTGTGTGCTTCTCCTAAGCGCGGCTACGTTCACATGGGGGAAGCACTTTCGCGGTAACCCAACGCTGCAGACTGAAGTGAAGAACTACGTGTTCGTGGCCTGTGCCCAGCTCACGATGACGTACGTGTACCCGGCGTACAACTTTGCGTTTGTAAGTCTGTCGTCGTCCTCGCAGACCGCGTTCGTGATGCTGTTGCCCGTGATGAAGCTGTTGGCGAAGAACGTCATGAGCTACTTGTTCAGCGCCACCGAGGACTTCAAACCAGAGATGGTGATCTTCAACGTCGAGGTCTTCCACGCGCTCTTCGTGTCCTTCTGCATGCAGAACGCGACGTCGATCAACACGACGCTGCTGCTCATTGCCGCGGGCTTCGTCCAGGCGACTGTGTCGCTCTACGACGTCGACGGCGTGCTCAAAGACATCCACAAGGTGATCATCGACACGCACCTGGCGGTCAGTCACGCCACTCAACCATCAGGCGATCAGGGTCTTGAGTACCAACTCAAGGACAAGCGCAAACTCGCCCGCGACTGGGCCACGCTCGACATGGTCGTGAAGATCGTGCAGAGCGACAGGACGCTCCAGGATGAGAGCACCGAGTTCCGCTTCCAGTCGCAGACCAACTCGGCGAGTCTCTATGAGGTAGGCGATCGCGGCTCTGCGTCCATGTATGCAAACTCCAAGGTGCGAATTCAGTCGAGACGCTCCATCACACCCAATGAGCGTTCCACCAAGAGCTCAACGCAGACCAAGGTGGCGATCGCACCCGCGAGGATGAGCGTCTCGCATGATACGGGGGCGACGTGGCCGCCACCACCGCTGCTGCCTCAACAGCAGAACCCACAACAACAGCAGCAAGAACAGCAGCAGCCTCCTGATTCGCGAACAGTGTCCTTCGCGCTGCTCTTCACAAAGCTCGAGCTGCTCACACCCACGGTCGAGGAGCAGCAGTTCATCGCGACCATGAGCGTGGCCAGCAAGGTTCTCTACGTGCGCAAGATGCTGCAGCTGCTGCACCTGACCGAGTACCTGCTGCTCATCAAGTTCACGGAAGTGATGATCCCGGTTGTCTACTGTACGTGGACGCTTACTTGCGTGCTTTTCAGTTAGTATGTCCGCCCACCTGGGGGGACGACTCAGATACTTGAAGAGCTCACTGTTCATCTCATGTGGACATTTTTGTCTCTCGCTTGCACACAGGCGTCTACCTGATGGTGGTGTTCTACCTACCGAACCGTGCGTTCTACTCGCAGCTGAGCTCGATCGACGACGCGCGGCTCGTCAAGAAGACCACGAACGTGCTCATCTACACGGCGCTCGAGGTGCTCTTGTTCTTCTACATGAGCGGCATGGTGCACCGCAAGGTCAAGATCTCGTCCGTGCACCAACTGGCCTTCGTCATGTCGTCCCAGAAGCAGTTCGTGCAGTCCAAGCTCATCCTCTGGGTCGTCTTCTCGGTGCAGACGGCGCTGCAGCACTTTGGCGTCGACTACAGCTTCAAGTTCGCCTGGCTGCACGCGGCGGCGTCGCATCCAACAGGATAACTAGATGAGCGAAAGCATAGTAGGCCACTTAGTGCATGTAACATAGACCGAGATGCAATGCTCCATGACACAATGCTGAAACGCATTCAAAGTGGATGTGTTCATTGTGTGGATCTAGGGATTCTTGCTCAGTTGCACGCGGCTCGCATGACTCGCACCTCCGCTGACAGCGCAGGCTTCCGGAGCTAGTGTTGGCGATACAGTCGTCACCGATGGCACCCAGGTCGTTGGAGCTGGAGCTGACACCGGCGTCTCCGAGTAGGATACGCTGAGTTCCTTGGGCACGCAGACCCGTCGACTTCGCCAACAGCTGCTACTGGTCTTTGCTGTGTAGCTGCTCCCCTGCGAGTACTGTAGACGTTGCACTTCTTGATCAGAAGAGGCGAAGGTGTCCATTCCAATGGCCCTGGCGAGAAGCTCGTCTCGGCAATCTTCAGCGTCGTTAGCGCGAGGAGCATGTGGGGTTTGAGTGACGGCGAGGATTCTGAGGAGCTGGAGCATCGAAACCAGTGCGAGCTTCACTCGATTGAGTTGGTCTGGAGACTCGGATCGGTTGCTGGCTTAAGCATCACGAGGCGAATGGGGAAGTGAGCTCCGCTCGTTCGAGCTGTGCACAGAACCAGCAGCCAGTCCCGTTCGCTGATAGAAGGGGGGCCAGTCAAGTGGATACATTTGTCATTCGCCAGCATGCAAGTGGAGTCTGTGTGTGGATTCGCATCCAGAAAACGCAAGCAGTGGGCGACTTTTGACCCTTTTTCGCTAGTGAAAGCAAGTAAAAACTCACCCTACTCAACACAAACAAGAGACGACGACGGAATGCTGGAATGGCTGCTGAGCGCGACCGAGGGCAACGCGCTGGACGTGAGTGCGGTTGCATGGTTTACGATGCAGCGCCTCTCGAAATTGTCTGGTGTTATCTCCACAAGGGCAACAGCCTTCTTTGTCAGTAATGCAGCAAACCTTGGTAAATCTGTGTGACTTCGTGTGAGCGCGGGTGCCACTTCCGCTGGCGTCTCACAGATGTCCCCAGTGTCTTCTGTTTGATTCCAGTCATAGTTGCCACGCTGCCGACCTTCAGATCCCCCAGAACGATGCACAGAGTGGAGATGGATGGAGCGCAGATGGTTGGACGCCAACAACAACAACACCAGAAACTAGTTACTGCTCGATGGAAAGTGGGAGAGTAAAAAGTCTTATAAAACCGGGTGATGTTTGATGTTTGACGGACGCTGCTTGGCAAGGTGATTGAGTCTCTCTGAGCTTTCAACTCGTCGATCGACAGAGTGAAGCTGAAGTTGAAAGCTTCGACCAGAAGGTGCTTGATGCTTGGAGCGATGCGTCCACGTAGAAGGATGGGATCAGTTGAGAGAGAGAGAGAAGAAGAATGATTTGGACTCGATCTCCCATCTAGGGATTGAGAGGTCTCACTACCGTCATAAGCTCCCGTTGGCCTTCAGAGGAGCTCAGCTCGTCCACTCATGCAAAGAGCAGGTGGACGGGACCACCACCGCAAGCCACACAGCCTTGTTCTCGTCCCTCCTCTCCTGCTGAACCAAAAGGCCAGAACAGTCATCTGAACCAAAAGCCTCTTTCAAGCCAGCAGTCACTGCCGTGGAGAGTGTCATGGTGCCCAAGAACAGACACGCGAAGGCCTTTCAGCGAAGACGTGATGCTGGGGAAGGAGCTTGTGAGGCATGTGAAAGTATCCAGAGCACGGTGACCGTTCGAGGCATTGGACGAACACTTGGAGGCCAGCTGAGATTTGCTCTCGTTGCTGCGCACTTGAATTTGCGCTTCCGATCCGAAAACAGCAATCTGGTTTCCTGAATGATCGTATCCTAAAATTTCCAGCATTCCAAAAAAGAATGAAAAGCGAAGAACATATTCACGCACAAAAGAGGAAGCTCCGTGTCCGTTTTGTTAGTATGCTTGCGAGATAATATGCATAGCCGACTCTGGATTTTGCTCCCTGATTTATCATAAAACTGGGATTCTCTCTCGCAAATTGTTCGCTCGCTCGTGTTTAAAGCAAGATCGGCGGGAGAACGGAGTTTTGGCCCCTTTCCCACAATACGAAAAAGGACAAAAAGTCGGTTTTGTGTGTGGACGCTCTGGGTTTGAAACGCGACGTTTGACCCATTTTCGAATGGTTTTAGGGGTTTATCGAGCTCCTTTTTGTGGTGGATTGAGCAGATTGGTGGACATCTTCATCACCACACAAAATCTGTACATGAATGAGCAAAATTGTTGCTGCTTCTTCCTGTTCCCGATATTCCGTGGAGAGAACCATGCCGCTCTGCCGTTCCCAATGACGACAGAAAGCGACGACTCGTCCAACTGAAGCAGCAAAGTGAGCGTCCACCTTGATGAGACGCTCCCTCGAGCCACTATGCTAAGCTTCACGCCAGTTAGTTGACGATACCGGACACAGCACCGCTCGAGGCGCGACGCTCGCCCGTGCTGCTCTTGAGGTAGCACGCCGGCGAGCCCGGGTTCGTGTTAACGAACGTGTAGGCCTTGCAGCCCGCGGTCTGCTTGCACTGGGTGCAGCACTCGCCTGGGGAGAGGCCCAACACCTTGCGGATGTCGCTGCCAAAGAAGTCCACGTCCGTGAACTGCTGCGAGCACTGCGCCGGAGCCTGCACGCACTGGTAGTACCACTGGTTCCACGGCTGGCAGTACGCACCCGCCGGACAGCACGTCGTGCCCTGGCTCGAGCCGCAGTTGCCCCCCACGGGCGTCGAGCACGCGGGCTTCGGGTTCTTCACCACCGACGACACGGCGCCGACCACGTTGCGTGCCGAGCCCGTGCCGCTCTTGAGGTAGCACGCCGACTTGCCGTCCGCGTTGTAGCTCACGTACGTGTAGGCCTTGCAGCCCGCGGTGTCCGCGCACTTGGCGCAACACTCGGCTGGCAGGATGCTGTACACCGTCGCGAGGTCGTCGCCGTAGAAGTCCACGCCCACCTGCTGCACGTCGCACTGCTGAGGCGCGGGGCGGCACTGGTAGTACGTCGGGTTCCACGGCTGGCAGTACTCGCCCGACTGACAGCACTGAGCGCCCTCACGGTCACTACCACAGTAGCCGCCCGACGAGGCGCACACCTTTGGAGGAGGCGTCGTCGCGCTCACGATCTGGGCCGATACGGCACCCGCGACGGTGCGGCGCGAGCCCACGCCCGTCTTCAGGTAGCAGGCCGTGCGGCCGTCCGAGTTGTAGTTCACGAACGTGTACGCCTTGCAGCCGTCGGTGGCGTGACACTTGTCGCAGCACTGCTCCGGGAGCAGACCGTAGACGGTCGAGAGGTCGTCGCCGTAGAAGTCGATGCCCACCTCCTGCTTGCCGCACACTGAGTTCATCGGTCGGCACTGGTAGTACGTCGGGTTCCACGGCTGACAGTAGTCACCGGCCGACGAGCAGCACTTGGCCCCTTCCGAGGCACTGCCACAGTATCCACTCGATGCCACGCAGTTCGCCGGAGCTGGTGTAGGAGCTGGAGTTGGAGTAGAAGTCACAGGAGCTGGTGTAGGAGCTGGGGTTGGCGCAGAAGTCACTGGCGATGGAGCAATCGGTGCTGGTGTAGGAGCTGGAGTTGGAGCAGAAGTCACTGGCGATGGAGCAATCGGAGCAGGTGTAGGAGCTGGGGTCGGAGCAGGCGTCACTGGAGTCTCAGTTGCTGGAGCTGGCGTGACTGGAGCTGGGGTAGGAGCTGGGGTTGGCGCCTCTGTCGTTGGAGCCGGCGTCACCGGAGCAGGCGTCACCGGAGCAGGCGTCACTGGAGTAGGCGTCACTGGAACTGGAGTGACTGGGGCCGGGGTGACAGGAGCAGGAGTCACCGGAGCAGGCGTCACTGGAGCTTCCGTCGTTGGCGTAGGCGTGACAGGGGATGGTGTCACAGGAGCTGGAGTTGAACTCGGCTCTGGCGCAGGCGTCGGAGCAACGTAGTTCGGGTTCGGCACACAGGCACCAGAGACCCAGTAGCACTTGCCAGACGAGTAGTCAACGCACTTCGATTCAGTCGTGTACACCTTGCACGCCTTCACCAGGGCTGGTGGTGGGACGTATGGGGTCGGAGCAGGCGTCACTGGAGTCTCAGTTGCTGGAGCTGGCGTGACTGGAGCTGGGGTAGGAGCAGGCGTTGGCGCCTCTGTCGTTGGAACTGGAGTCGGGGCTGGGGTGGGTGCAGGGGTCTGTGTTGGAGTAGGAGCAGGCGCCGGGGCCTCAGTCGTGGGCACTGGAGTCGATGCTGGAGTCGGTGCTGGTGTCTCTGGGGCTGGGGTTGGAGCTGGCGCAGGCGTCGGAGCAACATAGTCTGGGTTTGGCACACAAGCACCGGCAGCCCAGTAGCACTTCCCGGCGGAATAGTCCATGCACTTCGATTCTGTCGTGTACACCTTGCAAGCCTTCACCAGTGCTGGTGGTGGGACGTACGGCGTCGGAGCAGGAGCAGGCGTCACTGGAGCAGGTGTAGGCACTGGCGTTGGAGCTGGAGTAGGCGCAGGCGTTGGCACCTCGGTCGTTGGGGTCGGTGTAACAGGTGCTGGCGTCGGTGCGAGAACACAGGCGCCGTTCACCCAGGCGCACGTTCCATTGAGTCCCACGATGCACTTGGCCTCCGTCGTGAAGATTCGGCAAGGGTTGGGCGTTGGCGCAGGCGTCACTGGGATCGCCGTCGTAGGCGTAGGCGTCACCGGAGCCGCAGTGGTTGGTGTTGGCGTCACTGGGGTGGCGGTCGTCGGCGTTGGGGTAACCGGAGCTGGGGTCGCCTTGTAGCCTGGGATCCACGGACCGTCTGGGATCGGCTCGTTCGGGTCGGCCACGGCATCCTTGAGCGTGATGCCCTGCTGCTTCCAATGCCAGAGCAGGGTACGCGAGTCCGTACCGCCGTTCTCGCACGAGCCGACCGTGGTGCCGCAGTTGTGGAGCGCGACAACCTGGTTGTCGGACGCACCGATAACTGGAGAACCCGACGAGCCACCCTGGGTGTCAGCGGTGTAGCCGACAGTGTATGAACCGCAGACGGTGGTACCGATGTTGGTGACCTTGGCGACGCCGCCGTTGTCGTCGTAGATCGCGATGTACTTGGCCCAGTGCTGTGGGTACTGCGGGATGTAGATCTGCTCGGCGCTCACCACGCCACTGGTGCGCAGCTGCAAATAACCGTACTTGGACAGGTCCACATTCGTGTTGAGCTTCACGAGCGCGTAGTCGAGCGTCTCGTCGACAGCGATGAGCTTGGCGGTCGTGGCGACGATCGTGCCCTTGCACGCACCCCAGGACTGGCACAGGTCGCTGCAGCTCGCGCCCTCGGCGTCGAACTCAAAGTCTGTGTGCAATGCGCGCTCGTCGTTGTAGATACAGTGCTGGTTGGTTAGGAAGTAGCCCTCCGAGCCCACGAGCCAGCCCGTGCAACCTTCGTTACCGTCAATGAGGAGACGTGCGACTGCGTGTGCCTTGTTGTACGCCTGTGGGGCGTCGACGTTGGTCGTGTAGCACTTGGCCGGCTTGCTCTGGTCGCCCAGGCCGCAAATCTTGGACGTCGCCGCGTCAGACGAGCTGCGCGTGATCTTGTCGATGGAGTACCCGAAGGCGCCGTTCGAGGCACCGGAGCCAGGGATGTACTGCACAACAGCCTTGTTGCCCGGGATGCGGGACGAGTAGAAGCCGCCGTCGAGGCCCGTGTCGCCGCGGCCCAGACCCGTGTACTCCCACGACGTCGTACCGTCCACGTCGCGCACGATCACCTTGTCGCCCTGCGCCAAGTTGAACTGGGCGAAGTGCACGGTCATGAACGTGCCGCGCGTGGCCGCGATCGTGTTGGACGTCGCCACGCGCGACGTCGTGTTGACCGCGAGCGTCACGATCTCCGTGTCGGCGACCACGAGCGTCGTGCGCGCGGCGTCAGCCACTGGGTTGATGGAGAAGGAGGAGATAGCGAGCGCCAGGAGCGCAGCGCTCTGGAGCAGCGCGCGTATCGAAGGCATGGCTCCGATAGGTTACTCCGCTGGAGGCTTCTCTGGTTTGCGTGCGTTGAGCGCGGAACGAGGGAAATCGCGAAGTGGGAAAAGAGCTCTTCGTCTGCGGATCTGCGTGCGGGTCTCGCGCGCGCGCGCACGGTTGTTTGTTCGCTCATCGCTTGCGGCTTCCAGCAACATCCCTCCCATCACGTGCTGTCTTGCGCTGGTTTTTCGAAAGGCACGCTGGATAAGTATTGTGGTCAAATCGAGTGATTTTGCAGAACACGGTGCGTTTTGTTCTTGACAAGTCCAGTTTTGCTCTGTTGTGCAAGGCCTGAATTGTTTGGGATGAAATGAAGTTTAGATCGCCTTCTTATATTGGTTTCTGTTTACCGTACACACCTTTTGTATTGCTGTCCTCATTTTAATGTGAGACAATTTACTTATGGAACCTCTTTACAGAGCCATTCATGCGGGATGCAAGGCGGATCTGAATTGATTAAAAGCAATGAAACCTTGCTTCGGCAAACGAGATCAGTCAGGCACCTTCTTCTGGTCACCTCGAGCTGCACGCGGACAGAGAAGAGACCGGAGCACGGAAAGGGGGACGGGCCTTCGAACCGACGCTGCGCGAGTCACGAAGGTCTGAGCACGCCGCCTCTACGTTCGCCCAAGAAGAGGTCAAGTGGACCGCCTGCATGGCTTCCCAGTGGAGTGCGAATGGGGATTTGACTCGGCTCGTTGCCTCGTTCGAACCTGCATTCCAGGTAGCCAAAGAGCGGGACATTTGCGCTATTCATATCCTGTGCTGGTTCCATATGCGGCCATCCGTTTGCTGGCATTCCTGTGCTGCAACACGGACAGCACTCGCACCCATCGAGGCTCGGCGTCCGTCAGTCGTCGACAAGCGAACTGGTCCCATCGAGGCTTCAAGTGCCGGATGGCAAGTCACACGACGGCCATGTTCGCAGAGGGAAAAACGAAGGAAAGCACACAACACAAGCGAGGTGGTCCCATCCGAGGCCACGCATCCGTGAGAAACATGGGGGGAAAAGAACAACAACGCAACGACGTGGGCACTTCCGGCTCCACGTGGACGACCTCTGTAACTGACAGCTGGACGAATATCAGATCGTTGACGCCCACCTGTTTGCGGAGGTCAACTCCTTGACCATATGGTTTGACAAAGTGTCACTCCTTCAACGACATGAAAAGGGTGCAAGATGGCGATGAAAAACGAACGAGCAAT
>JAASFQ010000657.1:0-16924 GCA_023333845.1 Globisporangium polare | reverse complement strand
TTCGGGCCACTCGTGTGGTCCGTCACGGCGGAGCTCTTCCCCGTGGAGGTGCGTGCACCCGCGGTGTCGCTCTGCATGAGCGTCATGTGGATCGCCAAGCTCATCGTCGGCGTCGGCTTTCCGTACTTGGACGAGGCGGCGGGCAACTACTCGTTCGTGCCATTCATCTGCACGCTCGCCATTGCCTGGACGTTCATGTTCTTCATGGTGCCGGAGACGACGAACAAGACGATCGACGAGATCCAGCAGGAGTTCAAGGCGCTGCGCGAGAAGAAGTGAGTGAGGGGATACCTTAAGAAGTTGGCGTGCACACGGCATCACGTCTCGATATCCATTCATTATATTGCTCGTATCGTGCGAGACGAGAAGCCGGATCTCTTCGCTGTTGTTGCTTGTGCGGCTTGCAAGGTGTGTCCAGGATATCCCTTCTCTTTCATTCATCTCTGTGACAGCATTGCATAGTTCCTGTAACCAAGACACACCAGCATATTTCGCTCCATTTGTTGTTGCTGCATGCGTTCTTGAATCTGTTGGTGTCAGCTTGTAGAGGCTTGCATGGGTGTTTGCACCGTTATGAGCACCTCCAGGTTTCTGCAGAGTGGTTGAGACACGAAAGCGACAAAGTGGAGCAAAGGAAATACATGGATACACGGCAGAGCCTGACTTTGTGAGAGGAGAAGTGTTTGTAAATGGACATACGCGCATCCATCGACGAGGTGCATGGTTACTTACTTGTTGGCTCGTTGCTACAGAAGCTGGCGTTGGAACTCCTTCTCTCTGATCTTTTCCCTACGGCAGATCCCATCGCCACACAGTCGCGTCGTCCGAGCAGCTGATGAGTGTGTGTCCGCTGCGGCTGAAGCAGACCTGTCGGATCGTGTTCTTGCAGTTGTTGTGCGTAAGCTTGCAGACCGCGCGTTCGGCCTCCGAGTCGAGGTCGAACACGCTCACAACACCCTTCTTGTTGCCGACTGCGAGCACCTCAAGCTGTGAGTCCAGCCCAAACTTCATGAACCAGAGCTCGGCGTCCTTGAATTGGTACTCGCGAAGCACCGTCACGGCGTCCTTGCCGCGCGATGGATTCGGCTTCCAGAAGATCACCTTGTGGCCTGTCGACTTGGACAGGATGAGGTCTCCGACCATGCGCACGCAGTCGACGTAGTCGGCGTGCACTTTGCTCGTACAGAAGGCCGGGAACTGCACAAACTTGGTGTCGAATGGGCGGTCTTTCGGGCGCGGCTCGGTGTATGACTTGCTGATTGCCGACTGCACGACCTCGTCTTCAAGGTCCCAGATCTTCACGGTGTTGTCCATGCCCGAGGACACAAAGCACGATCCCTTCAGGTGGATGTCAAGACTCAGCACTTCGTCGCGGTGCCCCAAGTGTCCTGCAAAGATCGCCACGCACACGCCCGTCAGCGTGTTCCAGAGACGCACAGACTCGTCCTTGCCCGCCGAGAGCAGCAAACTCGGGTCCACAGGGTGGAACTTGAGTTCGTTCACCGAGTTGCCGTGTCCCGACAGCACAGTCACGACCGACTGGGTCACGCAGTTCAGCACCTTAATGTGGCCGCGAAAACCGGCGGCAGCGAGCAGCGGCGAGCCCGTGAGTACGTCGACAGTCCACGCCGCCGTGAAGTACTGCTCCTCCGCATCACCGTCGCAGTACACTTGGACGACATCGAGTCCACCGTTTTCCAAGCACTCGTAGATTGTGATCTGTCAGCAATTGAATCATGTCGATAGCAGTGCAAGAGATAGGCTATTCGTCATCGGTCTCGTCAGACAGCACCCAAGTGCACGCATATGAATCGTGCTGAGAACACCGACATATAGTCAGAAATGTACGCACCCGGTTGCCGCCGACTGCCGCGAAGATGCGCTCGTACGCGGGCAGGATATCGCAGAACGTGACGCAATAGATCGCCTTCCCGTGGTCTTCCCGCGCGAATGCTACGCATCCAAAAGGAACGCCAAGAGAAAGCAACACCATACACATCAGCGTCGCCCTATCAAACTATCCAAGCACAAAAGACGCGCACGTAGAGCTCGGAATGGCGAAACCGCACGCACAGGAGAACTTGTAGGCCTTCTTGCGCAGGCGCGGCAGGATCGACGCGGCGTTGAGCGGCAGCGTCGGCTCCGCAGTCGCAGTGTCTTCGGTCTCTTCGGCAACTGCTACTGGAGCAGCGACGTCGGGTGTCGTAGCAGCAACTGGTGCCGCCGGCGCGGGGCTCCGCTCCACTTCCGGTTCTTGGCTCATTCTCGTCGGTTGCCTTTGTGCAAGAATGCAAATGCGCGCATCGACCAGACGTGGCTTTGTGGTCCACGCTATCTGGGGAATATGGTGTGGCCAACACATGCAAATTGCTGGTTCTGATACGACTCAGATATCAAAACCAAATCGAGCGACTATCCAAAATGGAAAGCAGATCTCGAATGCATTTCTGGTGGATCTCAAGTCAATTCTTTTACGAATTGCGAAACATGTCTCCACGGTCCTTTTGTGTCGCATCGTTTGATTATCTCGCGAGAATCGACGAAGACACACACACACACACCCGGAAGAACGAGCGAACGCGGCGACGATGACGGACCGCTTCATGAGCCATCGCGAGGAGTTCGAGGAGTACCGCGACGACGCGGCGAAGAACATCCAGGCGCTCGCGACGGCCACCAGCCAGTGTACGTGCAGCACTTGCTCTTTCTATATGTGGTCGCTGGTCGCGTGGCGTGGAACACCACTGGATGTCTCACACGTTCGTCGCGCCATGCTGTTGGTTGTCTTGTATGCGTTTGTAGCTGCCCGCGATGATCTGGTCACCTACGCCGAGGGCTACATCTCCGAAACCGAGCGCGTGGTATGGTACTCATACAATCAATAGGTTAGTGGTACAGGTGTGGCCATTACTGACTGTGGCTCCTGCTGAATCAACTAGCTGCGTATTCTGGAAGTGGAGGCGCGAGGCGGGAACACGCAGGCGCGCCAGGGCATGCAAGCGCAGGTACAAAGACGCTATGGTCGTGCTTCGTGACCAATACAGGACGCCTGACTGAATGTTATGTGAACCGCGTGCGTAGGTGGGCAATTTCAAGCAGCAAGTGGAGAAACTGAAGGCGAGCCTGGACCGGGCAAAGCTGGTCGGAGGCAGCCAACAGCGGGTAGCTCAGAAGCCAACGAGAGCCAACGATGTAAGTCTACCGTCATGCGTGCACCGACGCGTGTTGCGTGAAGAAGTTTGAGTGCATGTCTTGGCACCGTGCGGCGGACTAACTCGTTGTTGTGTGCAATCCTACAGTCCCAGAAAGATGCCCTGATCAGTACCCAGCAGCAGATCGATCGGTGCGAATGTAGACAACGACGATCTCACCATCCGTGCACACTGCTTGGAGACTTACTGATCGTTTCTTTGTGCGTGGTTCGTGCAGACAAGACGACCTGCTGTACGATGCGGACGTGATTATCGAAGAAACTCGTCAAATCGGTACGTCCTCGCTGCTGGATGTATCTCCCGATGCTGTGAGAGCTCTTTTTGTTGCTTTCACCGTGCTTAGCTTATGCTGTTGTGTTTGCACTGTGTTGCAGCCGACAACACCACGCGAAACCTCGACCAGCAGCGCGGCCACTTGACCAATGCTCGCAGAAACGTACGTCGCAGTACAAAGAGATGCACCAGCACGCTTTGCCGGGCTTTCCTTATGGCAACAACAATCGTCCTAACACTCCACTCCACACTCTTCCCCGTGTAGGTCGACGAGACGCGCGAAGACGCCAATGAAGCCGGCGACCACCTGCAGAGTCTGCAGCGCAAGCACTTGGTCCAGATCATGTTGCTTTACGTCCTCATCGTTTTGCTCGTGGTCGGGATCATCGCCAGCGTGATCCACAGGTTCGCGTAAATGCGCGTCGGCATATCAAACACCAGCATCACGACAAAAACACCCATCACTCAGTTTTGAGCCACTTGATTTTTCCAAGCAACGGCGAGCGAGCGAATCTGCAGAGCGAAAGCGATTATCCCTCTCGAGAGCGCGAGACGTTCGGCAGCGGTGCATCAGCAGGTCGCTTGAGGACACGGTTGTATATATGTTGTTTCTTTACCGAGCACCTCCCTCGACTCGTCATGCTCCTCCTAACTTGCAATTACAACGATTCCCGAGCCATACCATCGGTGTGTCTGTTGCTGCGCTTGAAAGCGACAAGGGCTCATGGGCGATTCAGTCATCTAAGAGGTCGTTGTTCGAGCTTTCGAGTTGCTTGTGTCTTCAGTGGTGTGCGTGCGTGCGTGTCTGGTCAGGAATCGAAAACGAAGCGCATTATGCTGCTGAGAACAAATTGGTTTTGCATGGATTTTGGATGACGCTCCAGTCCTGAAGTGGATCAGATCTGCGACAGCGTCCGCTGAGCCTGTGACGTGGGTTCACAAGGGAACCCAAGTTAAAGGGCAAAGAGATCCTCGAGTGGCTGTGGCCGGAGCGCACCAGAGAACGCATGATGGCCAGAAGAAGCTCTCCGCTCGTTTTCGAGCTGCAAAACGTGGACCATCTCAAAAAATCGCTCCAAAATCCACCAAGCAATTTTCGACTAAAGCAGGCCTCTCGTATAGAGTATCACATATTTCACCCAAGCTGCCCAGTCGTATTCAAACTGTGTCAGCATACAAAGATCAGGTGTAATCTGGGGACTGACATGGCTATTCTATTCAAAAGAGTAAATGCATGTAAAAGCCGCTTTTGCTTCAGCTGAATTGCGCGCGTTGCGCAATTCATTCCCCTCCGCTCGTCCGCTCGTGGTGCGTTGTTTGCTGACTCTTCGACACATTGGCAGAACTGCGAGTGAGCCATCAAGCAATCTTAGGCCGTCGAGAGAGTGAAGGAGCGCCCGCCACCTTGTCCATCGCTCGCATACGCCCGCCGCCACAGCACCAGACCCACCCACATATACACACAGGCAAGCAGAGAAGGATGACGGAGTCGTTCATGAGCTACCGCGAGGACTTTGAACTCTACCGCGACGACGCGGCCAAGGACATCAAGAGCATCGCCAACGCGCCAAACAAAGGTAAGCAGCTCGCGCTACGCTAGCTACTGAGCGCGTTTGCTGCTGCTGCTGGTGATCATGTGAGGAGCGTGTGCTTACTCGCGCGTGTGTGTATTTTGTGTTGCTGTCATGATATATAGCTGCTCGCGATGAGATCGCCGAGCGCGCACAGAACAACATCTCGGAGGCCGAGCGATACGTGAGTCTATCTCTTTGTTCTTCTGCCTACGAAAAACAAATTCCGTTTGGATTTCTACCGTGATGCTGTGTCTCTGACTGTGTGGCCTTGTGTGCATGTGTGTGTATCTACCAGTTACGCATCTTGGAAAGCGAGTCCCGCGCGGGCGAATCCCAGCAGCGGCGTGCGATGCACCAGCAGGTACAGTATTGCCCAGCCAGAGAGCTTTACAATTGGATCGTCCTTCCCCTGTGAAGCGCCGAGTATTCATACAAGCCACTCACTCTTGTGGTACGTTTTGTGTGTGACCAATGCAGCTGCGGACACTTAAATCCCAGATCGACAAGCTCAAGTCGAGCCTCGACCGCGCTAAGCTCGTCGTAGACAGCCAGCAGCGCCTGAATGAACGGCCCGACAACCTTAGTGCAGTACGCCTCTCAGTCTGATTACGCCTCGGCGTCTCCAGCACTCAGCTAGCACGAAATGTTCTGACACGCTCACCCATGTCTGTGTCTGGATCTGTGTGCGTGCAGAAAGATAACATGGTCCGGTATCAGAAGCGAATCGACCGGTACGGTGGAAGTCACATCCCGACCACTACATGGTTGCTACCACATCTCTGCTGTTTGTATGCTGAAGTACTGACTTTGGTTGTTTTCTTCTTGCGCAGAACTGGCAACCACTTAGACGACGCCCAGGGGATCATCGCAGAGACAGAGGCGATCGGTAGGAAAACGGTGGTTCTGACACATTTCTCAGCTCTGGTTCTTCACCATTAACAGACTCTATGGGCATAATGCCATCAACTCGCTTTTCCTACAGCACACAACATCACGGGCAACCTCCAGCAGCAGCGAGAGCAGCTGATCAACGTCCGCACGAACGTACGTCCCTCACACTGAGCCAACAACTGCGCCTGCTGGCATAGCTCACTGTTAGTGAATTGAGCTAATGGAGTGTGAATGACTTCTCGCTTGGTATGTCATAGGTCGATGAGACCCGTGAGGACGCGAAGGAAGCCGGCGAGCACCTGCGGAGTCTCAAGCGCAAGAACTTTATCAAGATCATGCTGCTCTACTTTATTATCTTTGGCCTCTCCGTGCTCATCGTCTACAAGGTCATCTCCAAGTTTACATAGCTAAGCTAGAGCGAGCGAGAGTCAGCCAGTGAGAGCGACTGCAACATGGAAATCCGCGGCTGCAGCGCCAGCAACGTCACCATTTTTGTTTGTCTGTGTATCTAGAGAACTTGCCAACATGTTCTACCATTTCCAGCCTCTCATGTGCTCTGTGTGTGAGGAAATTGTTCAAGAAAGCTAAAATTGTCGAGCCTGGCTGGCACCTCAGAAGCGTAAGTTTAGATGCTCCAGACCCAAGGAGAAGACGCAAAGTCCTCAGTGAACGCAGTCATTCCGTTGAGAGTGCGAAGCTGGCTGCCGTCAGTCACTCCGGCACATCCTCGTCTTCGACTTCCCCCCGTGAGCCTTGCCAGCGACCCAGCGATGCATAATGCGAGCGCGAAGCGCAAGGTCAACTTCGGCAAGAACGTCGTGCACCCGTCGACTCTGCACCTGGGCCAGCCGCCGCCAGGGAACCGCACGAGTGCAGCGCATTTGCCGGCTTCTGACGACTCGAGACGCGCGCGTGCAGCCCACCCGAATGCGCCAAAGACGCTCGACGGCTTCCTGTTTCTGGACTGCTGTCGAGGTCTGTAGCTCAACACATCAACACCTCGGTTTATGCTGAGACTCATTATGCTGAATTGTGTGCGTGTGTGCTGTCACTTTCTTTGCAGTCGAGTTCCCAGATGAGGTGACGCAGGCCGTGCTCAGTGGACTTCACATCAACAACGTCGTGGCGGAGGACCTGCTCTTCTTCTCGAACCTCACGCGACTGGACATGAGCGACAATGAGGCGGCGTTCGAGCCTTTCGGATGCCTTCCTGCCCTAGTGGAGCTCGATTTTCAGTGCAACGCCGTGCAGAACATCTCAGTCGCGAACGGGTTCCTCAACCTCGAGGTGCTCAACCTGTCGTTCAACTGTCTGACGTCGCGAGATGTCGAGGAACTCTCAAATTTGTTGCGGATACGAGAGCTCTACCTGAGCAACAACTGGGTGCGATCGCTGCCGCCGGTCATGGACCGCTTCTCGCGGCTCGAGACGCTCTCGCTTGAACAAAACAACATCGTGGGGGGAGAGATCTTCGCGTTCCTCTCGATCATGCCACGGCTGCGCAATCTGAACTTGAGCCACAACAAGATCACGGGCTTCCCAGAGGTGAGTGACCGAGCGACAGTGGTTGTCGATTGCCTTCACAAAGCCTGACCTACTCTGTAAATGTTAATGATCCTAGTCTGCACTAGTCCTAGAGGAAAAGCGTGGGGCGGGCTTCTACAATCTCATGTACCTCAACCTCGCGCACAACCTGATCGCGTCAGAGGAGGCCGCCATCTTTGCCTGTGAACTCCACTCTCTGCGGAAACTCGTGCTCTACGGGAACCCGCTCGCCCATGCCGCCGTATTCTCGTACGACCACACCAAGCTTGTGTACGATCCCGTACCGAGCATGACAGCGCATGTCGCTGAGAGAGAGCTGCCGCTCGAGATCGTGATTGGGTACCCAGAGACGAAGCGCAAGAAGAGGACGGCGATGTCGAGCTACGACAATGTCGAGATCTACAAGATGATCCCGAATGAGACTGCGCTCCACGCACCATTTCGAACCAAGGCCACGAACTTCATGCTCTCAGAGAGCGACCAGAGCAACGCCAAGCGAGAGGTGAGCTGTGTATGTCTATCCTACTTTGAAAATGCGACGTTGCTGTTAGACTGACGATGACGGTTTGGCGCTGATGATTATAGCAGCGTGCTGCTGAGCCAGAGACGACTACGAGACCAAGCGTAAAGCGTACGAAGTGCCATGGTGTATGGATTACGATAGGGGACTGACACATGCTGGGTATTAAGTGAGGCTATGTGGGAATGATGTGGATGTCTTGTATGAACAGAGTTTACAGTCGACACGAGCGACACGACCTTCTTAACCGGCGTCGGTATCGAAGATGTGCTCGGTGCGGCGATCTCTACGCGATCGCCAACCGAGGTTCGTTCAATGTGTCCAGTTCGTGATTGTTGCCGACTGACGCTCATGCCAAACTCCCTATCGAATCGTTTTTCAAGATCCCTGCGGTGCCCCCTTCGATGATCACGCGCTCTCTGGCGATGTCCAGCAGCGTACGAGCTACGATCTTCAATAGCCATCAACCTTGGAAGATCACCCACTAATACATAATTTGCTGTGCTGATTCCAGGTGCAACCGATGAAGGCGCAGTCTGCGATCAATGCGCTCCGGTACCAGCTCGAGCACCCGCTCACGTCGCACGACGACTCGGAGCTCTTCCCGACGAACTCCCAGCGGCCCACGCTCACGCACTTGGTACAGTTTTCATGGTTGAGTCAGGCTCGCATACCGTGACGAACGCTGCGAACTCACTCGAATGCTTCTGTAAACCTGGTAGCAACGACAACGACCTCGCCACCATCGTCACCACGCAGAACCGAAATCGTCACTGACCGAAGTTCCGTTCTCAGCACTCGGTGTTGCGAACAACAACAGCCACCGCAAGCACAAAGGTGAGAGCGTCTCGATCTGGACTTGAGCTTGGCTCGTATGCTCAACTAATGGTTGGCTTCGTGAACCTTAGGATCGCGAGCTGTGGACGACGCGCTCGCTGAGCTGAGCGACCAAGTGGCCAAGTCCTGGGGCGACAAGCGCAGCGGTGCGTTCATTCTCGTTCATTTGTCTTCAAAACCAATTTCCTCAGATAACTACCATTTCCTGACTTTGTCTACTGCTCTCAGGCGGCGAGCGAAAGGTCGACCTCGCAATGGACTCGCTCGTGTCCACCGCGCAGAAGATCAACTTGGCGTATCAGCATCCGCGCGCGTCCTCCGTGCCGCTCTCGAGCATCAACTTGGCGACACACAGCCACGACCAACGAGACAAGTAAATGAAAAGCAAACTCTATTAAAGATGGTCATGCAACACAGCACCGTTCACCACTACCCAACTCTGTCCTACACTTGTCCACTGCTGTGCCATCCTTCTCCCATACAAGCCCAGCCAGTTTCTCTCTGTCTTGCCTGAACAGTGTGTTTATGTGGACTTGTAGTGCGTGAGGCGGTAGAGCAGCACGCGGCCACGAGCGTTACCGACAGCGAAGTAGCCGCTGCTTGGGCTGAAGTCCATGGCCGACACGTAATGCAAAGGCGTGTGAGACGTCGGCCAGTTGCTGAAGACCGTGAATGACGGCAGGTGCACGAGCTTGAGCGAGTCGCGCGAGTCCTTAGACGCCATGGCGAGGATCTGCGAGTCCGCATTGAACTTGAGCGAGTCGGCCTGGGTCGTGAGCTGCATGAGCGCCTTGCGCGGCTTGGCATGCGCCGTGAGGCCCGCGTTGTCGTACACGTTCACGACGCCGCTGTCCGAGCCCGAGGCGTAGTACTTGCCGTCGAGACTCGCGGCGATCGCGTGGTTGCCCAGACTGCCCTCGTCCTGGTGCTTGAAGACGCACTTGCGCGTCCGCATGTCCCACTTGTAGATGTCGCCGTCCGTGCCTGTGCTCAGTAAATATCTGTCATCCTCGCAGAATGTCGCCGACTTGACGTCGCCGTTCATCTTCATGTTGCCTATCCACTCGTACGAGCGCGACGACACGACGCTCATGAAGCCGTCGCTGCCGAGGAACACGATGCGGTCGCCCGACTGCGAGACCGTGAAGCGCTCGAGTCGGCGCTCCTTGCGGCCCACGATACCTGGGATCTTGGTGACCTTGCCGGCCTCCAGGTCGTACGAGAAGAAGTACGAGCGCGGACCGGACATCACGACGCGGCTGCCGCCCTGCGTGAACTTGGCGTCCAAGATAGGCAGGTCCTTCAGGAACACGTCCTCGACCTTGGCATTGTTCGTGCCGTCGACCTGGAAGAGGTGCACCGTCTTGTCGAGCCCGGCCGTGAGCAGCAGCTGGCCGTTCGGGTGGAACTGCACCGACTGGATCACGGCGTTTGACGGGTTGTGTTGGTTCGCGTCCTTCATGCGCACGATGTCGAGCGTGCCCTGCTGCAAAACGTCGCCCGAGGACTCGAGCATCTTGCCCGTGCTGCGCGTGATGTCGTCACTGCCATAGATCTCCTCCTCGTCACTGTCATCCGGGTCGGCGGCGCCCTGCTTCTGCACGCTCTCGTTCAGGAAGTTGGCCGGGTCGGCCCAGGACACGGAGCTCGAGTTCGACTGGAACTGCTTCTTCAAAAGCACCTGGAGCTCCTTGCCGTCCACGAGGTTGTCCTCCTCGGTCTTGCGCAGCTTGCGCAGGCGCTTCTGGTCCTCCAGGCTCACCTGCACGCTGGCGTCGTCATCGTCCACCCACGCAGCCTTGATCTTCTTGCTGTTCTCCTGCTTGCGCTTAGGCGCGGCGCTAGCACTCGATGCCGTCGTTGGCTGGAACACGTGCTCCGCCAGCAGCACCTCCTCTAAAAGACGATGGCACAATTCGTTGAGAAGCGTGAGTTACAAGCGTAGCGTGCTCACACACATAGAACAGTCGACAAGGATGGCAGGCATCGTACCGGCAGTCGGCTTGGTCTGCACGTGCGTGCGCTTGGCCGTGGCCTGAACGTGCGTGCGCTTGCCGGCCATGCTGCTTGCTGCTCGGTGATCCAATTGCTCGCGAATAAACTGGTTGGGTCGCCGCCCAACACCAATCAAGCGGCGTACTAATTTCCACGACGGAGCTGGATCAAGTGTGTCACGGCATATACTTGTACAGGATACCGGTTTCGATAGGCAGAACAAGCTACATTCGTGCGACGTTGCAGTAAAAGAGTGCGTCTGTCCCAGGTGGAGAGATGACTCGGAAGCTCGCTGATCTTGGGTTCAGTATGCTTTTGGGAGAGGCGACGCGTTGCAGCTGGGATCGCTCCTGCGAGTGCGGTCGCTCGACGGTCGCGCGTAGCATTTGCTGTGGTGGGTGGTTTCTTCTCGTCCTCCTCGCCCGCAAGTTCCGAATATTCCCCGTCGAGCACACACGCGAGAGAGCACGTTCGAGCGCGTGGTTCAAGAAGAAGCAGAAGGCGTCGCCACCTTCACCAGCAGCAGCGGAGAACTCAAGCGACTGTCGCTGACCTCCTCCCCACTTCACTACATCACTTTACGCCCTCGCTCCGAGGATAAGCGCCTCGACAGGACAAAGCCACCCCCACGAGCAAACAAGCAAGATGTGCACGACGTCTGTGAACATGGCGGCGATCAACGACCGACTGGACGCGTCGCCACAGGACTACTACCACTCGCCCTCGTCGATTGCGGAGGTGGACGCCTATAGCAACAGCGCTGAGACGGCGACGAAACGACGAAAGGTGCGCCAGGTGCACCACTTGTGTTTGCGCGATCTATGCAGGTGACGAGGTTTAAACGTATGCGTGTTTATGATGAACGAACAGATTTATTGTGCAGGTTCTTCGGACGATGAACAGCGCGAGCAGCAGCACCACGTCGCCCAGCAGCTCCCACCTTCCGTTCGGCTGACAGGTGATGATGATGACTCGCTGACCACTCGGGATGCGAGGAGTGACCCTGTTCAGGGCTCCGCTGCCAAAGATATTAATGAGGGTGTTGCGCTTGAAACTAGCAGTCCGTCTCCATCCCGCAAGCGACGTCTCAGCCACTCCTCCGTGAACGAAGAGAACACCAACAACCGAGAACAGTCGGGGAACCCAGCATCTCCGGCGGTCCAGCAACAGTCAGCTACGTCGCCGCAGGAACCTGAATCGAAACGGGTTGACACTGTTGAGCCACGAGACGGTTCTGTGAGCGTCTGTGGCGAAACCTCCTGTGATGATGATGCTGCAAAGCCTGCTGACGATGCTCTTGGGCGTGACGGTGCTGTTGATGATGCCCACAGCAGCAGCCCGGTTCCCTCGAGATACAGCCGCCGGACTCTCTACATCGAGTACTGGAGCCGGACGGACGAGTGCAAGGAGCGCAAGTGGGACCACCTGGACGACATTGCCGAGAAGTACGGGTGCGCGGAAGACCACATCTTCGACACGACGCTGCGCGGTAGGACCGCCTGCTTGGAGCCGAACATGTTCCCTTATGATACTCCCGCAGGTATCGAGCACTGGACGCTGTGGCACGTGAAGGACCTCAGCCACGGGCAGATCAAGCAGTATGTGGAGAACTGGATCGATGCGAACGCGCCGCACGTCGTTCGCTGGAACTATGATGACAACCCGGAGCGTTCGATCGACATTTTCCATGTGCATGTGTATTTGCAGGTCGCAGACGGCACAACAGTTCTCGAGGGCCGCAAGTTCGACGACCTGGCGCACGAAATGGACTGAAGGGGAAGGTAGTAGCCACCGTCGGTCGGAAGGCTTCGAAGTGAGGAGGACCCTTAGTTATTTATGCCATGCGTTGTCTGTTGAGCTCCGCTCGCAACTTTGCCAGTGCAAGCTCCGAGAGTTAAACGTCGAAATCAATCCCACATCTTTGAAACCATGTTGCGCCGAACTGATCGTTTGTTTGTGGAGTTCGCCTCCTTTTTCTTTTATCTCGCCCAGCCCACGTGGGAAATCGAAATTGCAAGCACGCGTCTCACCAACACGTCACCGCTTTTCATTTCGGTCCCGCCGCAGATTGAAGACGCTCGCGGAGGCTGCCATCGTGCAAGCCAGTCGCCTGAGCGACCATCATTTAGCAATCGAGCGTCTCGAGTCAAACGCATCACACGGATCAGCGAGGGAACATTTCGTGTGGTGGCTGCTTTCTCCTTTTGGGCTGTCTGGCTGACTGATGGCTTTTGGTGGTGTGGGCCACGCCACCTTTATCGGCTTTTGAGAATGACGCTCCTTGATTTTAAGAATGCATGCCATGCATTTCCTCAGGTATCATGACATTTCCTTTCAGACCGCAAACATCTGCATTGCGCTCCTTTTATGCGCGGCATCTGGCGCGAAGTCATCGACCGCTTTTCAAAGGGTATGCACAACAGCAGGCGCCGAAAGTCATCGCCAAAATTCGAAGTGGCGGGGGCGGACTGCGCAGCAGCACAGCGAAGGAAGGAAGGAAGGAGCGAAGCGAAGCACACACACCGCCAGCAGTGAAGCGCACGCACGCACCCACACCAACCACAGCAGCAGCGCAAGCGTCGGGAAATCAACCCATTCCGCAACAGGTCAGCTCCCTCCCCCTCTCGCTCTCTCTCTCGCGGCTTCACAGGCGTCACGAAACACACGATGGCGCTCCCGCGGTCGCGTCAGCAGTCGTCCACAGCGTCGTCAGTCCGGTTGGCACCGCCACCACAGCCGCCGCGTCGCAAGCCGGAGCGTGGCGTGATCAAGTCCGTGCTGCTCACGTTCTTCTTCCATGTCGCAGCGCTGCTTTTCGGCGTCGCGCTGCTGCTGCTCCTCGCGCTCACGGTGTGCGGCCTGGGACTCGTGCTGCTCTGCATCTGCTCGGGTTCGTCGCGCTCGGTGCGCGTGCTCGTCGCGAGTCTCTGGCGCGCAGAGCTCTGGATCAACAGCCTGGGGGTCGACAAGGCGAAACGCGAGAACGCGGCGCTGGACGCGGAGCTGAGCGATGGCCGCTCTCATCTTGAAGGCATGGCGGGTGACGCCATCAGCGGTAGCTCACGAACAGGCTCGCCGAGATCCAGCTTGCCCAGGTCCGCGTCGAGAATCGGAAGCGGACCGGCGCAGCGTGGGCGAGAGGTGACGCCGTCAGTCATGGTGCTCTCGCTCATGTACTTTTTGCTCTTCAAGTGGCTCTTCAACATCATCTTCTCGTCGATACCGCTGATCTTCTGGAGCATCACGATCCAGCAGTTTACGCCCTTAAACGACCAGCTTAGCGTGGACTTGGTTACTCCGCTGGACGGCGGCGCAAAGTACTTCGTCGGGATCGCAGTCGGCTTCCTCGCGCACCAGATCTCCGTCACGGCGGCCTTCGGCAGCGTGTTTGTATCGGAGAAGATGGCGGGTTTCCTGTTTGAAGAGGCCAAACACGAAGACGAGCAAGGCACGTACGCGCCGCTGCTCCACTGGAACGCCGGACAGGGCGAGATCCCGAGCCACATGTACCAGTACAACTCGGCGCTGAATACGCAGAGCGTATTCGACGCCCGCCCGCCATACACTGCAACCCAGAGCATGCCGGCTTTGTACCAGAATCCCTTTGCCAACGGCCCGGACGACCAGCAGCTACGCCTGAACCGCAACGCAAGTGAGTTTGATCGGAGAACCGCGCCCGGATCGACCATGCCGCTGCCAGAAGGCGGCCCAGCACGTCCAGGTGGCCCACCAGTGCCGCCGATGCTTCCGGTGCCACCATTCTCTCCGTTCCCTCCTGCACCGCCCGCAATGCCTTTTGGAGCCCGTCCGAACAACAGTAATCTTGAGTCAGCGTATCGCGGACAGGTTGAAGAACGTGTGGTGGATTGCTGTTTGTTCAAGGTCCACGTCAAGCGAGTTCGCGACAATGGGGATTCAGGTGGCCGAGGCGGCCATGGCGGTCGCGGCGGCAGAGGAGGTCGCGGCGGCGAAGGTCGTGGAGGCGGAGGACCTCACGGCAGAGGAAGAGATAGAGATGGTGGTCGAGGAGGCGGGCGTGGAGGACTCCGACTTGAGACTCGAGAGCACGACAATGAGTTTTCCGTCAGACTCAACATTGGTGACCCATCGGATCGCGCGCATATGGACGGATATCCTCTGGCGGAACCACAGGCGTCAGCACGAGGTCGTGAGTTTGGCAACCACAACCGGTTCGATTTTGGCGACAATTTTGCGCAGAGGAGACAGCCCGAGCGTCACGAGCTGAAGCGAACGAAGAGCTTTGACTCACTCTACGTCACCACCGCGGGCGATGACATGGAGCTGCCTCCTCATATGCGAATGTACGAAGTGCTCGACCTGAGTCCGTCTGCGCCGCCGCTCCATCACGGATCTTTCTCATCGAGAAGAGATCGATTCAGTCGCTCTGATGCCGATTTCCCGCTGGCGCAGCTCGCTCCTGACCAGATTCCGCCGTATGCGATGGGGAGAAGAGGCTTTGATCCGTTTTACCCTCCTCCGGCAACCGCCAGCTTGACAATGCGCAAGAGCAACTCGGACGAAGGCAGGTATTCGCAGAGGACAGCATCAATGGGTGAAGGGCAAAGAGGTAGCGTCCAGCAGCAGGTTCAGCAAGATCAGATTTGGCATCGCAAGAACCAGATGGAGCAGCAAAGTGAACAAATGAGACGGCAACGCGAGCAAGCACAGCAACAGCGGGATCAGGCTGAGCGTCAACGAGAAGAGGCAGATCGTCAGAGACAGCAGGCGCTGTGGCAACGGCAGCAACAGACAGGTCAGCTAGCGCTCCCGAAGACAGACCACGCTCAGCGAACGCGGAGTCTCCCAGGGATGGTCACGAGCGCACAAGCCACCTTGAGCCCAGCGTCCTCGTACATGCGTGAGAGAGAGGTGTACGCAAGGGAGCGCGACTTCCACCATGATGGGATCACGCAGGCGGCGCTGGAAGGCATCGAGAAGGCGAAGATGGAGGAAGAGAAGTTTGCAGCATCCGGCATTCTATCAAGAACGTCGTCGGCCGGTTCGGGTACTGGATCTCGTACCAGACCTCGCCTTGGATCTCGTACCAGACCTCGCCCTTTGTCCAACGGTTCGAGTACCGCACAAGAGGTGAGCTCCTTCGTCGCTGATACACAGTTTGTTCCTCGAGGCGCAGATCAGCGACGAATCAGCTTCACGGGACCGTATCAGACTGGTGCGAGTGATCTGAGCGATTATGAGATCCGCGATCAGTTCGGGAGCTTGCCGCAGACGTTCGAAGAAGACAGCTATCTCGATGCGTTCCGCCCTCCAGGACAGAGTTCGTCCGAGACGATCTCAACACTGAATGACGTACCGCTGTACCGTGGTCCAAGCTACAACATGTTCTCGCCTCCAGTCTCGCCAACCAGCACCAGCAACGGTTCGTTCTTGCTCGGCGCAACAGGCTACGATCTTTACTCCCCGACCAACAGCGTAACGCAGGACGACGACGATTTCCCATCCGACCAGCTTCCACAGGTGTACCGTTCGATTCGGTACAATCCTCCGCCTCGAGTGCTCGCGAATTCTCGGTTCGCAGAGTTCAACGACGTTCCAGGGCGGCGAGACAAGGTCCACTTCAACGCCTTTGCGTCTCCAAGCGTGGTGCCGTCGCCCAAGCCGTTTCGCTACACGGTGTGGGCGTTCTTGCTGAACCAGCGTGACGAGATGCGCGAGAAGGCCGAGGCTTTTGACCCCGTGGGGCGAAAGCTGACAGTGGACACGAAGGTCGATATTCGTCGTGGCGCGCTGGTCCACGTCACTTTGGAGACCCCCGAGGGCTTTCGAATAGTAAACGGCGGCGCGACGCAGGGATTCCCATGGGAAGGAAAGGTCTGCAACGCGACGTTCGATGTGCAGTGTACAGATGGGGCGGCTTTCGGTCGCGTGCTCTTCAAGGCCACCATCATCGTCGGCACCGAGGTCGCCGTGATGCGCTCGTACGTCACCGTCTCATCGATGCACCTGGACCCAGCAGACCTCGAGGCGCAGATGCTCGACTCGAAGCTCGAGGTGCTCGAGAAGACGTTCGAGGAGATCCCGTACAAGTCGCTCGA
>JAASFQ010000656.1:0-16957 GCA_023333845.1 Globisporangium polare | reverse complement strand
CCCCTGCCGCTACCCCGGCCGCCTCCACCGTCAAGCCAGCTGCGACCCCAGCGGCCTCCACCACCAAGCCTGCGGACATCATCAAGGTGGTCGTGACCCCAGCGCCGACCTCGGCCAAGCTCGTCTGCTAAGCGCGTCCAAGGGTTTGACCGTTTCTTGTCCGCAAACTTGACTCAGCGGACCCAAAGTCGGCCGACGTAACTGCCGGCTGGTTTTCCGCCGAGCCAACGAGCGAAACGGTCTGCAACCAATCGAAAACTTGTGGGGCTGTAGATTTTTCACACGAAAGCGCATGTTTATTTTGTTCTCGCATTGCATGCATGCATGGGCTTTAACCACACCAGCCAACTTTAAGAGAAATACAAATTCGATTTTGAATTCACCACCAGAGCTTTCATTCACAGATCCAACGGCATGGTGTCAAGCGCGAACAGCAGAACAACAAATCCGCCGACTTCGTGGCGAACCTAGCGTACGACCAGGACTCCTCCGGACCAGACCAAGCCAGGCTCGAAGCGGCCGAACCGTTCCTCGATCTCGACGTATAGACGCTCGCCCACGGAGGTATACCCGAGCAACAACACTACGGACAGTTCAGGATTTCTACGAAGAACCTCAACGGTTGAATCGAGCTCCTTCACCACCATTCACAGATCCAATTCTATCTATCGCACACAGAGAGATCCTCAGTTTTCGAGACAGACAGTCAAGCGGAGATGCGTCGTCACGGCGGGGACCCAATTGTTTTTCAGACATTGTACACCAACCGCCCGTCGCTTCCTTCAGAGCCTCTCTGGCGCCAGAAATGGAGTCGGTGGGGGGGAGGCGTCGTCAGCCAGTTCTCTCTGGCTAATCGCCGCATTGCCGCGTTGGAATGGCGACGGTTGTGGCTACCCACCCCACGAGCAGCGAGACGGTTTGGCTCTCTCTCTCTCTCCGATGAGCAGCGCCACACAGTCGCGTGAGCTCTTGAGCTCCAAGCGGAGCTCTTTGTGGAGCTCTTGCGTGGTGGCCAAAGTGGATTTTTTAGCCATCATTACTCACGGTCGCACCCACCTCTATGGCGACACCGCGTTGAAGTTGCTCCAGCACAAAAGAGAGCCAGTTCAACGAAAAGGTGCTCTGTCAAGTCAGCTTTGCCGGTTTTCCAGCTTCACGTCGGTTTCTTGAGGCGGTTGGCTCGGCCCTTCAACATGTCCCAACGCCGACTGTTCGCCATTCGCTTGGGAGCAAACGCGCACGAGTTGTTGAGAGATATCCAGCCACTTGTCCACACGCAAGTGCTTGCTCGCTCGCGTGGTGGACGATAGGCGCTCTCTGTCTTTATAGGCGACTTGACTGTCCTGAAGAGCAGCAGGGTAAAGTCAAGGGTGTGCTGGATGAAAATGAGCGCAGCAGATCGCGTTTTAGATCTGCTGCGCAAGGAGACGACATCACATCCATCTGTAGAGACGGATCCATCAGCAGCAGCAGCAGAGGCATGCCCACTCGGCACCTTTGTCGTCGCGACTGGCGTCCAGCGGATTCCGCCTTCAAGTGCCTTGGCATTGAGGAGAGAGAGAGAGAGAGAGAGAGAGTAAACGTGAGAGCCCGACAGCCTTCGCGCTTCTGGCAAAGTGCGCTGCTCTTCCCTGCCAAAACGCCGAGTGAGCATTTAGACAAACGTAAAGGGCAGCCAGTCGGGGCGAAGCGAAAAGGTCATCATTCGAGTTTTGGATCCTTCGCTTCTCTGATCCGTCGTCGAATTGTCGCGGACGAATCGTCACACCAACTTGGACAGCTTGTCCTGTAAAAATGTTCTCAAATTCCTGACCATACTGCGTCCGAGTCAAGTGCGGAGCAGAGCTCTCTAATTTGATCGATGCTGACTGCAAGTCAGTGCAAATGTTCGGCGTCAGGGAGCCAGACCGTCTGGCGCTTCGTTTCCCGTGTCCCCAACACAAACGCCTCGATTCGATTCGGTGGGGGAAGATCGACAAGATGCGCAGCTGCACGCGCATGCGCTGGAGCTTGCACCCAGCTCCCAAATGTTATGGCCTCTACCTGACGACCTGCCCTCTCGCTTCTCGACCTTCCTCGAGGCCTGGGCCGCCGCCCGTCGAGCGACTGGAGCACACCCCAACTTTCCGCCTCCCTGGTAGAAGTCCCAGCAGCTCGAGCCATGCAGGTCCTCCGCATCCTCAGCGCTATCACCCTGGCGCTCGGCGCCATGACGGCCGCCTCCGTGGAGGCTGGCGTCACCACCACCGCCTCTGTCTCCGTGTCCTCGGGCTCCGTGGACGTGTCCGCGTCCCTCGCGGGCGGCAACGCGGCCTGCGGCGCCAAGCGCGTGCGCAAGCCCTGGAGCTCGCTCACGGCGGACGAGCAGTCGACGTACCTCGAGGCCGTGGGGATCGCCATCAAGAACGGCATCGTGAGCGACCTCGCCGCCATGCACATCGAGGACATGGGCGAGGCGCAGGCCCACCACTCGTGCGCGTTCTTCACGTGGCACCGCCGCATGCTGCTCGCCTACGAAGGGTACCTGCGCGACCTCGGCCCCAAGTACGCGTGCGTGACGATCCCGTACTACGACGTGCACACTGCGTACGTGCAGGCGGCCAACAAGAAGTGCTCCAACATGTACGAGTGCTCGGGGATCTTCAAGGCCATCGGCGGCGAGTCCTCGAGCTCGCAGTCGTCCATGACGCTCAACGGCGAGTACGCGACCGGCTACGAGGTCAAGGGCGCGCCGTTCTTGGACAACTGCGACGACAACAAGAAGTGCGGCTGCATGATCCGCAACAACCTCAAGAAGCGCTCCGTGCCGTCCGGCGCCGGTTTCGCGTCCTTCCAGAGCATCGTCACGAGCTCCAAGGACTACGCGACGTTCCTCGAGAACATCCAGTTCGGGCTGCACAACGAGGTGCACAACGCCGTGGGTGGTGTCATGTCGACCTTCGCGTCCCCTCGTGACGTGTTCTTCTTCTCGTGGCACGGAGCGATCGACATGTTCCTGCACACGTACCACTTGTGCCACATCGGCGTGCCGCTCACCGAGTCGGAGCTCAAGACGTCGCTCGAGGCCTTCACGACGGCGTCGCAGTCCTGCGGCGGCATCTCGGGCGTCGGCGCGACCACCAAGGTCGTGCAGAACATGCGCGTGAACGGCACGCTCGTGGACGCCACGCAGCACCCGACGCTGGGCAAGTATTTTTCCCACGTGGGCAACGAGATGTGGAACTACGGCGACCCGCAGCAGCTCGGTGACTACAGCTACTCATACGAGCTGCCGGAGATCCTCACCAAGCAGCTGCTGAGCAACAAGGACATGTGCGCGGGCTTCAACAAGGCCGCGGAGACCCCAGCGCCGACCACGGCCAAGCCAACGACCACTCCAAAGCCATCGACGGCCAAGCCAACCACGACCCCAAAGCCATCGACGGCCAAGCCAACGACCACCCCAGGTCCGACCACTGCCAAGCCGACGACCGCTCCAGGCAAGTCGTCGTCCTCGGGCTCCGGATCGGGTTCGGCTGTTGGTGCCACAGTGGAAGTGCCAACGACCACCAAGCCAACGGAGGGCTCGAACGACGGCAAGGCGACCGTCAAGCCTGCCGACGGCTCGGACGACGATGACGTGCCAACTGTGAAGCCTACCGACGGTAACAACGGCTACGGCGACAACGGCTACGGCGCTGACAGCACCGATGATGATGACGCCACTGGCTCGAGCAGCGGCTCGGGCGCCGGCATGTCCGCCTCGGTCGGCTACGATGCCTACGGCAAGAGCATCCTTGACTCGACCAAGACCCACAGCGGCATCATCATCTCGGAGTCGAACGCCACTGCCAGCGCTGCCGCCGCCTCGGGCTCGGTCGATGTCGGCTCGGTCAACGCTACCACTAAGGTGAACACGACGGAGGTTGCGACGTCGGGCGACTACTGGGTGTGGATCAAGACGACGTACGACGGTCTCGTGGAGCGCTTCGAGGGCAACATGGACCTCGTGGCGCAGCAGATGCACTTCATCGAGTGCCAGGCCTTTGACAACGTGTTCGGCGTGACCGAGTTCTCGGACGACTTTGTCAAGAACTTCCACTTGGCGTCGAGCCGCCCATTGTGCGGTAAGAAGGTGGACGAGATCGAGGCCGGCAACGTCACGATCGCCGTCAACACGACCGAGTTCAAGGCTGAGACCATCACGTTCGCCGAGGACGATGTGATCCAGGCCGTCGTGGACCAGTACACGCCGCTCACGACCTCGGCGGCGCCGCTCATCGACCCAACCTACGTGAAGGAAGCGGAGGTTGCGATCGCCAACGGCGACGACACGATCCCGAAGACCACGTCTGCCAGCTCGAACGCCAGCCCAGCGTCTGCTGCGTCCGCCTCTTCGTCGGGCACCCCAAGCCAGAGCGCCCACAGCAACGACGTTGACGCGACTGGCGCCGCGGCGGTCACCCCAGCACCGACCAAGCTCCGCAAGTCGAAGAAGATCTGCGACTACTAAGCCGCACGTTTTTCCTTCTCCTACTTTTCATGTCCAGTCACGACCACCAGCTCCATCGAGTAGCTCCCATTGTCGTCTTCTTGGGATTGTCTTTCGCTAACAACAGTGTCGTCTTGACTCAGAGATAACATTGTTGATGCAAACAGCACACAGTTTTGCCTCCATCCACTGCTTCGCTCTCATCCTCATTCGCATGAACTGCTGGCCATTCAATTGCAGCATGAAAATCCCCTTTGCATTTATCAAAATATAGTTACCTACCTCTTCGTCTCTAAGCCTCCTCCTGGTGCAGCAGCGTCTCGTAGACCGCCATGATGCTCTCGGGCGTGATGAGGCGGAACTGCTCGTTGAGCTGCAGCAGCGCGCGGTGCACGCGTGCGATCTTCTTGCGGTCGTCCACGCCCACCTTAGTGTTCGCGTGCTGCGCGCGCTTCTCCATCAGGATCTCCACGCGCGTCTCCATGTTGCCTGGTGCACCATTGTCGTCCAACCCGCCGTGGTCGTCCCCACCGAGCGCCGCCAAGCTGCGCGAGATCCACATGAAGCCGTTCGTGCCTAGGATGAGGTCCACGCCAATGCCCGGCAGCGTCACCATGTGCTGCTTGACGCGCTTGACGAGCGGCGGCGCCACCTGCACGAACTGGCCGTTCTCGAGCTTGCCGTAGCGCAGACTGCGCGTGTGCAGACTCAGCGAGCCGTCGTAACGCACCTCCTGGATCTCGGCGCTGATGAGGTCGTTCTCGACGAAGAAGTTGCGCATCTGCAGCTGGTCCTCGTACGTGCGTCGGCGTTGCGCGCCGCCGGGGAGCGTCACGGAGCTCAGCATGAGTGACGCGTCCTGCTGGCCGTTCACGTCCACCTTCCAGCGCTTGTTGGCCACCTCCGTGACGCGGCCCACGACGATGTCGCCCACCTCGCCGATGTAGCGCGACACGAGCGGGCGCACCGTGATGAGCTGGTTCACCTTCTCCACCACGCCGGCCACGCTCGCGATCAGCTCGTTGTTGCTCATGTACGTGCCGTGGCCGCGCAGGAACGCGCCGGTCTCGGTGCTGATCACCTGCCCGGGCGTGACGACCACGATGTGGTGCTCGTCCGCCAGCTGCTGCTCGTGGTCGTCGAGGCTCATGGAGAGCGCGTCGCCGTCGGCGCCGAGCTCCCGGTGTGAAGCGCCGTTCGCGGCCGTGCGCACCTGGATCTGCATCTTGCTTTGCGAGTGGAGCTGCTGCTCGTGTCTATTGGCGGCGGTGCGCTTCGCGAAAAAGTGTTTTCCAGAGCTGCACGCGCCTGACACAGTTCATAACCCGGCCTGGCAGAGTTCCTAACCAAGCGGCTCGCGCTGATCGATCGACACCGTGGGTTTCCAAGAGGGACCCAGGGTTCCACGATTAGTCGAGCTGCTGGTGTGGGTGTTTCTCTTTGTGAAACGTGGTTCTTGACGACGGTTTGGCGAAACCCGGGTTGAACGAGCTCCGCAACGAGGGTTCCCGCTCCAAAGCAGCACACCCCGGGTTCATACGGCTCGTCGCGAGCGGGTAGGGTTGTCTATTGTAATGGCTCGGAACGCGAAAGCTGGGTTGCCGGGTTGTATGTTCTGCAGGTGGGTGGAACAAACGTCCGGATTCGGCGGCGCGCATACTGAACGCAAGCGGTTTGCGGCGGCTCGTATGTTGCCAATCAGAGCGCGCGCTGCGGGCGATCTGGGACGGTTCTGGCCAATCGCGCGCAAGCGGCCGCGGCTGGCCCGCGCAAGAACCCGCCCAAGAACCGCGCCGATCGTGTTCCATGGGTGTGCGCCACTTCGACATCGCTCGCATCCACACATCCGCGCAACATGCCTGTCCTCACGACCCGCGAGGGCTCGGCGCCCCCCGTCGTGGGCGTGCTGGGCGGCGGCCAGCTGGGCCGCATGATGGCCGCGGCCGCACACCGCCTCGGCGTGGAGCTCGTGGTGCTGGACCCGCAGGGCGCGGCGTCCCCTGCGGGCCAGTTCGGCGTGCGCGCCGTGGCCGGGTCGTTCACGAGCGCGGCCGACATCGCGGCGCTCGCGGCCCAGTGCGACGTGCTCACGGTCGAGATCGAGCACGTGAACGCGGCCGTGCTCGCCGAGCTGCAGACGCGCGCCGAGAAGCCCGTGGCCGTGCACCCGTCGCCCGCGACCATCGCGCTGATCCAGGACAAGTTCACGCAAAAGCAGTTCTTCGCAAAGGTGGCGGACGTCCACGTGGCGCCCTTCCAGGTCGTGGCCTCGCGTGCGGATGCCGTCCGCATTGGCGGCGAGTTCGGCTACCCGTACATGCTCAAGTCCCGCCTGTTCGCGTACGACGGCAAGGGCAACGCCGTGGTCACGAGCGCCAGCGACGTGGACGACGCGTTCAACAAGCTCGGCGTTAGAGAAGGTGAGCCGATCATGCTGTACGCCGAGCAGTGGGTGCCGTTCACGAAGGAGCTGGCCGTGATGGTCGTCAAGGCGGACGACGACGTGCGCGCGTACCCCGTGGTGGAGACCACGCAGAAGGACAGCATCTGCGACACCGTGCTGGCCCCGGCGCAGATCCCAGCGGACACGTACGCCAAGGCCAAGCAGATGGCGTTCCTCGCCATCTCGCAACTTGAGGGCAACGGCATCTACGGCGTCGAGCTCTTCCTCACGGCCGACGGCAACGTGCTGCTCAACGAGATCGCGCCGCGACCGCACAACTCGGGCCACTACACGATCGAGGCCTGCGAGACGGACCAGTTCGAGCAGCACCTGCGCGCGGTCTGTGGACTGCCGTTGGGCGGCTGCGACCTGCGCGTCAACTGCTCGCTCATGGTCAACGTGCTAGGCGCCAAGAACGCCAGCGAGAGCGAGAGCTACGCGCAGCTGCGCAAGTGTCTGAGCGTCCCCGGCGCGATCCCGCACTTCTACGGCAAGTCCGGCGGCGTCCGCGCGGGCCGCAAGCTTGGCCACTTCACGCTCGTGGCCAACAGCATCCAACAGCTGAAGGAGCGCGCGACGCTCATCGACCCGGAGATCGCACAGAACGCCGGCCTCACGCACACGTCGGACGCGGTCGTGGGCATCGTCATGGGCTCGGACTCGGACCTGCCGACCATGGCGGCCGCGGCCGAGATCCTCGAGAAGTTCCACGTGCCGTACGAGCTCAGCATCGTGTCGGCGCACCGCACGCCCGGCCGCATGTACGAGTACGCGCAGAGCGCGTTTGGCCGCGGGCTCCAGGTCATCATCGCCGGGGCTGGCGGCGCCGCGCACCTGCCAGGCATGATCGCCGCGCTCACGCCTCTGCCCGTGATCGGCGTTCCGGTCAAGACGAGCACGATGAACGGCCAGGACTCGCTGCTGAGCATCGTGCAGATGCCGCGCGGCGTGCCCGTGGCCACTGTGGCCATCGGCAACTCGACCAACGCGGGTCTGCTGGCCGTGCGCATGCTGGGCGGCCAGTACCTCGTGGCCATGGAGGAGTTCCTCGAGGCCCAGCGACTCGAGGTCGACGGCAAGGTCGAGAAGATGAGCCAGCAGGGCTGGAAGGAGTACATGAAGAACATGCCGAGCCACTAGACTCAGTACGCGGTCATACATACAGAGACACAAATCTGGGCTCGCCACAGCCACCCATTTCCCAGCAGCTACAGTACAGAAGAAGAAACAAAACCCAGGTTCCCATCGTGTTGAAATACCTAACTCCTGACTCTGGATTTTCATGCTCTGCTCTTGTTAGTGCTTCTTCATCTTGAGGGACTTGAGCTGGTTCTTGAGCAGCTTGGGCGTCTGCTTGTTGCGCTTGCTGCCGCCAAAGGCGCTCTCGAACTCGCTGCTGTCGGCCACGTGCGGCACGTTCTTCCAGTAGATGAGGCCCGCGACGCTCACGGCGAACCACGTGAAGCTGAGCCACCAGAGGAAGAAGCCGAAGAAGGACGCGTGGAACTCGGGCGTGACGATCGTGAACTGCGCCATACCCTTGACGAACTGCGTGAACTTCTCCTTCTCGATCTCCTCACCGAGGCGCCAGGCGCCAAAGTCCGGCGGCGTGAGGTCCGGCAGGATGTCCACGGACGACGTCGTGCCGTTGGTCAACGAAGCAGGCGCCGTGAGTCCCAGTCCCTTGGTCAGCAGCCACAGAAGTCCGTCAAAGAAGCCCAGCGAGGCCCCCGTCTGGCGCGCCAGCAGCACCACGCACGCCACGAGCGAGCCCAGCGGCGCGAGGTACTGCACGGCGATGATCGGCAGGTAGTTGAACTGGATGCGCACCTTGGACTTGAGCAGCTCACCGTCCACAAGCCCCGGGCGGCGCACCATCTGCACGATCGAGTCGCGGATCTCGAACAGAAAGAACTGCAGGTGGCTGCGGAAGCAGAGCAGACGCACGAGCAGACTCGCGAGCACGATGTAGAGGCGCAGCGTGTCGAACTGCGACTCCTTGAGCGTCGTGAAGCGGTTTGAGGCGTTGAAGAGCGCCTCGTCCTCGACGTTGGCGAAGCAGTCGCGCACGAGTGAGCGGGGTGAGCACTTGACCAGGTACGACGGCACGAGCGCGTCGACCGAGAGCGGCTTGATCCACAACACGGCGATGAACAGCGGCGAGAGCATGTTCAAATGCAGTAGCGCCTTGCGCACAAACGACGTGCCGGCGTCGCTCGTCATCTCCGAGTACATGCGTGCGAAGCGGAAGGCCGGCAGGAACGACGTGCACGTGAAGATACCGGCGAAGAGCGCCATGTTGACGAAGAGCGCGAGCTGCGCCGTCGCTCCAACGGACGCCAGGTTCTCAAAGTCCTCGTCCACGAAGCCGATGGTGCGCAGCACGATCTCGAGGCGCGCGCCCACGGCGTCCGCGGCGTGCTCCATGTTGAAGTCGAAGAGCTGGTGCGGCGCGAAGATCACGAAGAACGCGAGCACGAAGCCCACGAAGCCGATGCCGACGCCCAGCTTGGCCTCGTACGTCGCGAGGCCCTGCGCGAACTTGATCTGCAGCGGGAACCAGAGCGCCACGAGCAGCGCCGACACGAGCCCATACACGCTGATCTCGGGGCGGTACCCGCCGCTCGCACCGTCCACAGCAGTGGCAGTGTCGTCATCAGCGAAGAGCCACGGCTTGGCGAAGGCGACGACGTCGCCGAAGAGACACGCCGTGAGCGTCGACGAGACGATGATCACGAGCATCTCGTAGAGCTCGTAGAAAAGCGTATGCATGAAGACGCCGTGCTCGGTCTTGGCCACCTTGACGTAGAACGCCTGCATTTTGTCGTCGGCCGAGAGCGGCTGGTGCGGCGCATTCTTGCCGCCGCCGCCAGCCTTGCTCTTGCCGTTGAGCGTGTCGATGAGCTCGTCCTCGGGCGGCAGGAAGAACGAGAGGCCGTTCACGAGCAGCGACGCGAGGCTGAAGTACGCGCGCAGGCGGAACTGCAGGAACGCGGCCAGCAGCCCCGCGACGAACTCCGGGGGGAAGAGCGCCATCGTTCGTTTGCTGCTTCGTGGAGTTGATGCAGGAAGGGGGCAATTGGCGATTGGCTTTTGAACGCTGGTTTCAAAATGGAGCTGCGACACCGCACGTTGTTTCGACCAATGCGATCGAGAGCGGATGGGTTTTGGCCAATGATGGGAATATTTGTGGCAAATACAGTTTGCCACACAAAAGATACTTTTTGGTCGCAAACGCTCTGAACTCTTCTCAATATGGCGCTCTGAACTCTCTCTCGGCGCATTGACCTTCAGTTAATGCGCCACTCTTCGAGCACGGAAGCATGCGCAAATGAAATTGAGGACTGACTGGTTGACGGCCGTGGCTCTCCACTCGATTAAGGCGACACACAGTGGCTAACTGGCGATCTTCGCACATGGTTTCGTTCGAAGCGAGCAATAAAAAAGATATGAATATATGATACGCGTCGTCCCAATACTCCGGCCGCACGCACGCTTGACGAAGAGCTCTTTTCAGTACACGAAGGTCGTCTCGAGGTACGAGTTGGACGCGTCGCTGGAGGGCGAGCGCTCGAGCACGTCGAGCTGCTGCTGCTGGCGACGGCTCGTGGCCTTGGCCTTGCTCTCCGAGATCTGCTCGCGCACGATCCAGGCGCCCCAGGCGACCGAGATGAGGAACGCCACGAACGCGATGAAGCAGAAGGCGGCGCCGGCCTTGAGCGACGAGCAGTGCACGCTCTGCGCCAGCGCGGTGCAATAGCGCACGAAGTCGCTCGCGGCCACGGCGCAGCCGGCGCTCAGCAGCATGACCGTGAAGATCGCGTCGACGCTGATGCTGTACTGCGCCGGCACGCACACGGACGTCTGCACGTACACGAACGCGATCCAGAGCAGCGCGTAGACCGCGGCCGAGTACGTCACGACGAGCGCAAAGTTGACGGTCGGCCCGCCGTAGTGCATCGTGATCGCGAGCTTCTTGGCGCGGTCCTCCTCTGCGAAGACGACCACGTCGTGGCCCTGGAAGCTCGAGGCAACGAAGCCCAGGGCGAGCGCCGAGGACGCCAGCTGCAGCGTGCGCATCGCGAGCGTCACGTAGTGGTGGTACTGCCGGTTGAACCAGCGCATGCTTGTCGCGGATGAGAGCGGGCGAGCGAGACGGACGGAGAGCGCAGAGTGGGGGACTGCGGGCTGGGCGTTCGGTGCGGCTGCTTGGCAGGCGGTCGTGGGAAGCGGTCAGGGGCGAGGAGGCGGACGCGATGGCGATGGCGGCGGTGACGGGCGGATGGGATGCACTCGCTGGAATGAACGTCGGCGCACGCATGGAATGAACGCCCGACCGACGGCCTGCAAACAGTGGCGCATGCGATGGCTTCTGGAGCGACACTGAAGAGGTTTTGATGGCATTTTGGAGCTGTAAATAATACAAATGAGGGGACTGTGGAGGAGTCATTTGCAGTTACAGCCAAAAAGGTCTGCATGCAGAAACGCTGAGATAGTTTGACAAATCCGTCCTCAATGCATACCTTATTTACCTCTACTACCATTAAACCATCACTGAAGTACAAGACCCAGTTTGGCTAGAATTATGCTTGCGAACAAGATGCTGCAATTCCACTTCTTTGACGCTTGGATCGATAATAAACCTTCTCGAAACAGGTAGAGACGCCTCGGATCCTGGGTCATTACCAACGGCTTCACACTGCACCTGTTGGCGCCATCTGCTCGCTGGAGCTGCTCAACAACCATCCTTGCTGCTGCTGTTGCCGCCGTTCGCTCGAGCAGGTTTTCGCATGAGAACCCAGCAACGCGCACCACCACCAACTGCTGCTGGCATCCACTCGAGCGATTAGCGAATCAAGCAGCGCGCAGGTCAGTTTTAGCAGTTGACAAAGCGCCATGCTCTTGGGCGTTGTGGTGCTCTGCGGACAACGCTTGTATCATTTCTTCTTGTTGTGAAAATGCCTGTCGCTGCGCGCTATGCGATATGCGCGCACTTTGGCTGGCTCTGGTTCGGTCGTTGAGCACGTCGGCCACTTGCAGCCATCGCAAGTGCACACGCGTGCACCCACAATGCGACTTGCGTGGGTACAAACAGTACCACGCAAGTACCACGACAACAAACAGCTCCGAGGCGAGTCCGCAACCCATTCGCGCATTTGCGTGCAGTGAGGTGTCCAACACGAGTCCAGCACGCGGTCGTGTTGGACACCACAAACTCCGACTGCCTCTCGCCGCTGCCTTCGCTCGCGGCTGGCTGCTCGCTGGATATTCCTGCGTCGAAACCTTGTTCGCCCACAACACTTGTTTGACAACCCGAGCAGGTGTGTGGTGTGTGCAACGAGTTTTGTCGCGCGCTTGCAGAGTTTGTCGCCCACACAAACAGCAGCAGCTTTTGTCTGGGACAGCTATGACTCGCATTCTGCGCGCACGCGCCACACAGTTGGCTGGGTGGTGAACGAAAGGCAGCCTCGTGTGCTGTGCCACGCTGGCGTTGGCAGCTGCAGACTCGCGCATGTCGCTCTGCGTCGTGGCCTGCAAATAACGTCGGACGCAGCTTTTGCTGATGCCGTGCAACTGAGGCGTTTCGAGGCCAAGAGGTGCAAAGATCGGATCCGTCTTGCCAGCACCACGCACTCACGCACACACACGCACAAGCAAATCAGCCCAGACTCACTTGAGCGAGAAAGCTGCAGAAGTCGACGGCTGCAGCCAGTCTCAAGAACCACGCGCCCGTGAGCAAAGCAACTCAGCAAGTCGGGCTCGAGCGAGAAACGGCGACACTTCAACTGATGCTAGCCACTGCCGCCTCCGAACGGTGCGAACTCCTTCCGTTTGTTCTGGATTTTTCTTCCCAATAAAGAACCCATTTCCATAAAACCGCTCCTAAATCGTCGGCTAAATCAGGTCTGAAGGCATGCAGATGAGTTGATGTGTGCCACACGAGCTGGACGATTACGCCGTTTCCTGAAGAAGCGCGGGCGAGGCGCGATTATGCTGGGCAGCCTGCCTGCCGTCCTTTCGTCCCCACCGCTTCATGCGGACGACGTGCATGTGGATGAGGACGCGTGGCCGCACGCGTAATGAACGAAGCAAGAACAGTGGAGATGGTCATAAGCACATCCTTACACGTGTGATTAAAAATGGCGGGGATCCTAGCTCTTGTTGTCCTATTTGAGATAATATTTTGATCTTCTAACCTATCGTACAGTTCCTCTTGCAAGACTGTGTGCCTCGCGTCGCCGTCCGGAGATGGAGAGGAGCGGAATGGGGATATCTGGAGCTCTTTGGTCGGCAGCGGGAGGAATAAAATAGTGCGTCGCTCCGTCGTGTCTGCGTCCTGCTGCTCTTCCCTCTCTATCTCTCTATCTCTCTCTCTCTGTGGCGCCGCTCGATGCTGTCACGCGTCCGTCGTCCGCTGCCGCTTAAGACAGCGCGACCGAACCGCCGCTGAGCTCGGCCGCAACCTCTTCTGTCACGGTCTTGCTGCCGGAGATGAGCTCGTACTGGCACACCGAGCCGTCGATGAAGTTCGTCGCGTCGAACTTGAGGTAGAGCTTGCTCGCGACCGGTCGCAGCGACGAGTACGCCGCCGAGATGCCGCGGATGAGCCCGTGCTCGCTCGCGTCCAGCGACTTCTGCGCGATGCGCAGGTCGAAGCAGCGCTCGTTGTAGCGCATGTACCAGTTGCGCTGCAGACCGCAGACGCTCACGACGCAGTTGGCGCGCGAGCGCACGTCGAACGTCACGACCGCCGTCTCGGCGCTCGCCTCGGGGGACGTCGAGCGGTCGTGGAACACCACGATGGCCTCGTCGCCGCTGATCTTCTCCACGGGCCCGACCAGCACGCTCGTGTCCTTCGAGTCGGCCTTCTTGGCCCAGGTCAGCGCGATCTCCTTGACGGCCGGCGGCGTCTTGGTGTCTGCGGACGCGGACTCGGCGCCTGTGATCTTGCCCAGCAGGCCGCGCAGTCGGCCGTTCGAGGTCTGCGCGGCCGTGGCGTCCTCGCTCTCGGTGGCCGGGACGGCGTCCGCGGCGGCTGCGACGCTGTCGGTAATCAGCACGAGCTGCACGAGCACGGCGGCCACGACGTATCGCACGAGACGGAGCTGCATGTTGTTGTTGCTGGGACGAGGGATATTAATTCGGGAGTGGCTGTGTCTCGGTCGAGAGAGGGGAAACGCGCGTTGTAGGACTCGAGGTCGGCGCAAAGCGGGTAAATTTGGATTGTGCGTGGGCGGGTCTTGTCTTCTTGGCTTCTGGAGAAAGAAATGAGCGAGTTGTTGTTCTTGGCTGGCCTTCCTTCTTGCCTGTCTGGATTGGCTTGGATTGTGGGTTGCGGCTCGACGACACATTGCCCATCTGCTTTTCCGAGCCCTAGCCGCGCGCATATAAAAAGGAGGACAACTTCCAAAAGGGAGAAGCAAATCGGAGCCTCTATAGATGCATGTTTGCGCGCACCGCGAGTGTTTGCTCCCTCCACTTCCGTTGCGAGGAACCTGCTAGAGTCAATATCTATTGAGGGTGCGCAGCAGCGTAATCAAGGTCTTGGCGTCATGCGCGCGCGGAAGGGGGAAACCAAAGAGAGCGAGCCCATACAAACTCGAGCACACTTTTGGTTGGCTTTGCACCGCGCGCTGCTCCTTGCTGCTGCGCCATGTCTCTGGTCCCAACAAAAAGACAAAGAGCACGCATAATCACAAACGCTCCTCCCTCCCTCCCTTCCTTCCTTCTCACACCTGCGCTTTCGTGGGAGGAGCGCGGGTTCTTTTTGGAAAAAGATACCAAGCGTGTCGGCGCATAGTTACGTCGGCAGCATGGCGTTCTGCCTGAGCACCTTTGGCTCGAAATGGCGTTGCGGTTGTCTTCTTCTCCACCCATTCAAGCTGTCAGTGCATCCTGAACCCTTCGTCGGCACGCTCTATGTGGATGAATCGACTGGCTGGTCAGGAAGCCAAAAGCCAACCAACCAGACAAATGTTGACGCGCCATCGAGGGCCCGCCTGGATTAAGCCGCTGCATAAACATTGCTTCCCGCCTCGCTCACCAGCAAGTCGGGAAGGAAATGGCTGTCCTCGGATGGCTGGTTGGCCAAATGGCAGGATGGCTAAACTCCGAGACAACCGAGCAGATGGCATTACTGCGCGCATTTGACTTGCCTTTGTATGCGGGGCGTGATCCTGGGACACGCTTGCAAGTGGCCCTTCATCCGTCCCATTCTGGGTCGAGCGAACCAAGAAGCGGGTCGTAAACAACATCTCAAAGACGCGCATTTGGATTTGGTGGATCACAAGTGTCATGTCGTGAGGTCTCGACTTTTCATTCAGGCACCGCCGCCAAGGTTGTCCCGTCCCTTGATCCCGCGGTCAGGCCGGCCACTTCAGGCGGCCGCGTGCTTGCCCACCATGCTCTCGAGCGCGCTCTTGATCGCCCCGCTCAGCTCGTCCACCACCTTCCCGCCCTTGAACACCTTGAACGTCGGCATCGCCGCCACCGCGTACTCGTTCGTAATGTCCTGTCCCAAAGAAAGCCGACAAGGTCCGAGGTCAGCCATGTCTTCTTGTCTTCTTGTCCCAGGAACCCTAAACGAAATGAAGCCATCCCGCCCAACTCTGCAAGAGGACGCACCTCCATTTCGTCCACATCCACCTTCACAAACACGGCCGACGGGTACTTGGCGCTCAGGGCTTCAAACACGGGCGAGATGCCCACGCACGGCTGGCACCACGTCGCCCAAAAGTCCACGATCATCTGCGTTCAGCAGCGTAATCCACGAAGCCCACAAGTTCACCGCACAAGTGAGTTCAGTGGTCATTGTCCAGCACCGCACCGCATGAGACAAGGTGCGCCGCACTTTTTGGTGGAGAATACACATGAAGTAAAAACGCATCAGTGTTGCAGTACGTACCGCATTGCCGGACGCTCGGTTCTGGTCCAGGAGCTCCTTCCACTGCTCGTCCGACGTCACTTTGACGATCTTTGGCTGCTGCTTGCGCTGGCGCAGCTCTCCCGTCGCGCCATTGGCGTCGGCAGTAGTCTCGGACTCACGCGCCTTGGGCTGCTCGTCTTCAGGCAGCTCCACCTCCACGTAGTGCTTCTTGATCTTCTCCTCCAAACCGTTTTTGTCGGCGCCGCGGAGCTCGTCGCAGCGCGTGCCGTTGCGAAAGAACTGGAACGTCGGCATCGCGCTCACGCCGCAGCCGCGCGCGATTTCCTGCATGATGTAAAATGGCAGCTTGTGAGCGTGAACAATCAGATGGGATCACTGGGCAACGCAATAAATAACGGACCTTCATTTCGTCGACGTCGACCTTGAGGAAGATCGTGCACGGGTACTTGTTGCTCAGCTCGTGGTAGATCGGCGCGATGAAGCGGCACGGGCCGCACCAGGACGCAGTGAAGTCCACCACCAGCTAACGTTACAGTATCATCCAGAGAGAACGAAGGAAGGAAGCAGACAGATCGTGAGTCGAATGCACGAAGCAGAGACTTGAAATGGAAAGCCGCAGCGCAGGCAGCTCAAACAACGGACGCACCGATCGCTTCGTGTCCTTGCCCTTCTGCTGCAGCTCCTTGAACTGCTCCACTGACGTCACGTGGATCACGCGGCTCTGCATCACGCGCTCAATAGCAACAGCGTTAGTATGTGCGTCCTATACGGAGTGGTGTTGCAATAGCGACGACTCACGTTCTCAAAGAGCGCGGCGTCATTCTGGCCCAGGACGTTCTTGCGGACCCACTCCCACACGCTCTGCAGCACGATGAGCGCGACTGGGAGCAGCGCATACGTCGGGAAGCAGAACCCCCAGATGCAGATCTACAATGGGAAGATACGCGACGCGACATGTTAGCACTGTGCCACGAGGGCTACAGATATGCTGAGAGCGCGCGCGCAAGTAAGTGTGCGTGGCTGCGGCGAGGCAGACAAACTGAACGTCCCGACGAGAGTGCGACGCGTGTGCGTGCGCCACCGGAAGGGTGGCGGCCGTCATCCCTGAACCTCGTCGCAGGTGACATATGGGTGCCGCTCGTTACTGGCCGCCGCT
>JAASFQ010000655.1:0-16983 GCA_023333845.1 Globisporangium polare | reverse complement strand
CGCAGTTTCTGTGAAGAATGACGGTAAAGTGCATTCACGAAAGTCATGAACTCAAGCATGCCGTACTGTAGTGACTGAGCCTGCATCCTCTCTATGTAAATCTCGCCTCCACTTCATCGCTATCCTGACCTCTCATAAACACACGATGAGGGACTGTCTCGCTTTTTGTAAGTCATACAAAAAGCAAGCCTTCCGGAACAGTGATTACGAAAGGTCGTAAACTCCGGCATAACGAAGATAAAAGGAACATATATCCTGTATAGTGTATTGAGAGAGGGAGGGGGATTTTCTCGTTTGTGCGTGCGTTTCGTCTGGAATTGAAGCGACAGCGCAGGAAGAAGCGCACACGCGGCGATCGATCTCTACGCGTGCGTCTGCCTCCAGAGCACGAGGGAGAAGAAGGGAAGGCGACAGCCCTCTTCACCAGCAGCACAAGCTCGCGGATACGCACCATACGTGCCTTTATTTGCGCTCACCGACTGACGGCGTAACACACACGATGGAGACGCAGGTGCTGAAGTCGCTCGCCAAGCTGCGCAAGATCACGACGCGCAGCCACAAGGAGCTCCGCGATGTGATCGACGCGGCCACGACCGCCATGACCGCAGTGGTGGAGAAGAAGAACAAGCCCGACACCAGCGCCAGTGCGGGCGGCGGCGGCGGCATCGGCGGCGTGACCGAAGTGCCCTTCGAGCCGTTCCTGCTCGCGTGTCTGACGCGCCACGCCAAGCTGGTGGCCGTCGCGCTCGACTGCATCGAGAAGTTCCTCGCGTTTGGGTTCCTGAGGGGCAACGGGTCGATCCCCGAGGGCATCCGCAAGCGCCTGGTGCAGAAATCCACGGGCGCAGGCGGCGCGGCGGGCAGCAACGGCGCGCGATCGGGTGGCGGTGACAACACGAACGACGGACTCGAAGGCGGTAGCGGCGCCGGCTCGTCGCTTAACGAGGAGAACTGGAAGCTCATCGACTGCATCGTGGACGTGATCTGCGACTGCAACGACCACCCGGACGAAGCGGTGCAGCTGCAGGTGCTGCGCGTGCTGCTCACGGCTGTGACGACGACGACGTGCGAAGTGCACGAGCACTCGCTGCTCAAGGCCGTGCGCGCGTGCTACCACATCCACTTGGTGAGCAAGAGCTCGATCAACCAGAACGTCGCGAAGACGACGCTCGTGCAGATCATCAGCATCGTGTTCCAGCGCATGGAGACGTTCGACCAGCGCGTGCAGGAAGAGACCGAGGCGACGCTGAAGGAGTCGCTTCAGAAGAGTGAAGCCGCGGCGGCAGCTGCAGCGGAAGCCGGCAAGCAAGAGCACGCGGAGAATGGCGACTTGCTCCTTGCAGCGCCGACTGCATCGTGGTATCCGAGCGTCGTCCGCGTGCTGCAGATCGATATCGAGAGCTCGAATGGCGCAGCGACCGCGAGTCATGGGAGGGACAACGGCAGTGCTGTAGTAAGCAACGCCCCGATCTTCGCGCCGTCGTTCCCGTCGGTGCTCCATAAGGACGCGTTTCTGCTGTTCCGCTCGCTGTGCCGTATCTCGATGCGATCTGTGGCGGAAGACTACGCGCTCGGTTCTGGTGGCGGCATGCTCTCGAACGGTGGCGGCTCTCTTGGCGGCTCGGGGTCAAATGGAAGCGGCGGCTCGGAAGACCCGTTCGCGTTCCAGAGCAAGATCCTGTCGCTCGAGCTCGTGTTGTCGATCATCAACAACGCCGGCCCGTCGTTCCGCCGCGGCGAGCGCTTCATCCACGCGATTCGACAGTACCTGTGCCAGTCGCTGCTGCAGAACTGCACGTCCAACTACACGCAGATCGTGGGCCTCTCGCTCCAGGTCTTCCTCGTGCTCATCAACAACTTCAAGCGCCACCTGAAGGCTGAGATCGAGATCTTTGTTACGTCGATCTTCCTCAAGATCTTGCAGAGCGAGAACTCGAGCTTCGAGCACAAGATGCTCGTGCTCGAAGTGCTCAACAACATCTGCGACGACGCGCAGATCCTGGGCGAGATCTTTCTCAACTACGACTGCGACTGGAACACGAACGACCTCTTCAAGCAGATCATCGATGCGCTCGCAAAGACCGCCAAGGGCAAGAAGGAAGGGAATGCGCACTATGCGAACATGTCGTCTGCCGTGCGGCTCAAGGTGCAACAGAACGATGCCGCGATCATCCTGAAGGGTCTCGAGTGCATGACTGCGACGGTGGCGTCGCTGAAGAAAGCAGCAAATTTCATCGAAGCCGAGAAGAAGCACAGCCAGCAGCGCACGAACTCTGGCTCAAGCCACGCGGACGGTGACGACGACAGTGTGGCCCCACCTGCGGTAGTTGCACCTCCGAACTCGGCATCTGCACCTACTACGATGTCTGCTGTCGAAGCTTTTGATCGCAAGAAGAAGCGCCAGGAAGAGCTCGCGACCGGCATTCTGAAGTTTAACGTGAAGCCCACCGCAGGTGTGCAGTACTTGATCCAGCACGGCCACATGAGCGAGGGCACGCCACGCGACGTCGCTCGCTTCTTCTCGGAGCACTCGGACAAGTTGGACAAGACCATGGTGGGCGACTACCTCGGCCGCGAGGCGCAGTACCAGGGCGGCTTCTGCATCAAAGTCCTGCACGAGTATGTGGACATGATGGATTTCACGGGACTGGAGATCGACGTCGCAATTCGCCACTTCCTCGCTGGCTTTCGTCTGCCTGGTGAGTCGCAGAAGATTGATCGCATGATGGAGAAGTTCGCCGAGCGGTTCTACGCGGCGTGTCCACCGGGACTCTTCCCAAGCGCTGATACGGCGTTCATCCTGTCGTTCTCGATCATCATGCTGCAAACGGACTTGCACAACCCAAGCATCATGGAGGAGAAGAGGATGACCAAGGAGGGCTTCATCCGCAACAACCGCGGCATTAACAACGGCGAAGACTTGCCGGAAGAGTACCTGGGAGGGATCTTTGACCGAATCAAGCAAACCCCGATCTCGCTGAAGGAAGACGAGGATTTCAGAGCGAGAAGGAAGATGGTAGGAGGCGTGAAGGCTGTGGCGGCGACGACGCTCTTCGGGTCGTCCGGTGCGACTGTCGATCGCCAGCGACGCGACGCCTACATCAAGGAACGGGAGTCGATGGTGCGGCAATCTGAGGCGCTGTTCAAACGCCGCAACCCCGTCGGCATGGGCGCCTCGTCCCGTGGAATCGCGAATTCGCCTCGATCCGGCAACCCGGTCTCTGTGGGAGGAGGTGGCACCCAGAACTCGCCCCAATTCCACCTCGTGACGGAGCTGACGGAGAACAGTCACGTCCGCCCGATGTTCGAGACCGTTTGGGCTCCGCTGCTGGCGTGCTGCTCGGTGATTTTCGAAAGCTCCGACTCGCCCGTGGCGATCCAGCTCTGCCTGAACTCGTTCAAGCACGCGATTCACCTCGCGGCGCGGCTAAACATGCCATCGGAGCGCGATGCGTTCGTGACGGTGCTCTCCAAGTTCACGGCTCTGCACAACACTGGAAGTCGACTGATGCGCTCGAAGAACATCGAGGCAGTGAAGGCGCTGATCTCGATCAGCGTGAAGGAAGGCAACTACTTGGGCGATGCGTGGCGAGACATCTTGCAGTGCATCTCGCAGTTGGCTCGCATCCAGACCCACGCGCAGGGACTGCACTCGGACACGCAGTTTTTCAACCACCAGCCGTCTCCTGCCGGAAGCACAACGAGCAACAACAGCAGCGGATTCTCGTCCACGCCGACGCACAGTAGCAGCAGTTTGTCGATCGGTCTGTCCAAGAGAACGCACTCTACCTCAGCGTCATCGTTCCCGTCTCCGTCGCACCATCGAGAAATGTCGAATAACAGCGGTCCAGGCGGCGAAGACTTGTACAACCCGGCTATCGAGGACGAGAATGCTGCGCGTGTGATGGCGGAAATCGACTCGCTGGCGAGCGACCGCGTGTTCAGCAGCTCTGTGTCGCTGAATGACACGGCCGTGCAGGAGTTCGTGCTGCAGCTGTGCGTGGTGTCACTGACCGAGTGCTCGGGGGTGAGCAACGGCCGCTCGAGCCGCCAGGACAACTCGTTCAGCCCGCCGCGCGTGTTCTCACTTCAGAAGCTCGTGGAGGTCGCGGACATGAACATGCACATGCGCTCGCGCGTGATCTGGGCGTCGACGTGGAAGGTGCTGTCGCGCCACTTCACGACCATCGGCTGCCACGACAACCTGTCGGTCGCCATGTACGCCATTGACTCGCTGCGTCAGCTGAGCATGAAGTTCCTGGAGCGCGAGGAGCTCAAGGACTTTAACTTCCAGCGGCTTTTCCTGGCGCCGTTCGAGGTGATCATGGCGAACGCCGTGTCCATGGAGATCCGCGAGCTGGTGCTGCGGTGCGTGGAGAACATGATCCTGGCGCGCGTGACCAACATTAAGTCTGGCTGGAAGACCATCTGGGGTGTGCTGCGCGTCGCGGCTGAGACGTATGAGCCTGGCAACAGCGAGCAACAAGACCGCATCGTGCAGCTGGGCTTCCAGATCGCCAAGCGCATCTTCGAGAACCACTTTGAGCGCATCGTCGAGGTGTTTGTGGACGCCGTCGAGTGTCTGTTGGCATTCGCGGTGTGCGGGTCAGAGGAGGTGGAGAAGAACATGGACGAACACATGGGGCTGACGCAGCTGAGCATCGAGAGCATCGGCATCCTGCAGCACGTGTGCATGGAGAAGCTCGCGACGGGTCAGGTGATCGAGAAGCTCTTTGTGGAGGCGTCCGTGCCCAAGCGCGTGGGCTTCCGCACGAAGAAGAAGTCCAACAGCATCTCCGTTCCTAGTGCTGGTGAAGAAAACGGCAATGGTGGCGGTGTCGCGTCGCCATCCGGACGCGCCTCGGTCCGCTACGAGCGTCAGGAGTCGTCGCGCACCCTGGAGGAGGAGATCTCGGTGCTTTCGCCGCCAACGACGCCGAGTCGCCGCGGTTCGGGATTCACGACCACTGCTGTACCACAGCAGCAGACAGAAGACGCTGCCAGCGTGTACAACGACTCGTCCGCGCACACGCGCATGTGGTGGCCGGTGTTGACGGCGCTGTCCACTCTGGCTGCGGACTGCCGCATCGATGTGCGTCTGTCAGCGCTGCACGGTCTCTACGACTCGCTTGAGGCACACGGGCTCAAGTTCTCGACGGGACTGTGGTCACTCGTGTTCAAGGGCGTGTTGATCCCTCTGCTGGACGAGCTGCGCCATCTCGAAGTGTTTGTCGAGAAGGGCCGGCGCGTGAAGCCCAAGCTGCCGCTGCCGTCGCAGTCGCCGTCGCGTATCCAGTACACTTTGGGGAAGACGACGTCGACGTTCTGCTTGGAGCGGCTGCTCGAGTGCTTTGGTATGTTCTACGACATTGTCGGCTTCCTCCCGGAGGTGCTCTTCTTGCTAGGTAAGTGCATGGACACGAACGACACGGAGGAGGAGCTCGCGGCGGCGTCGGCGGCGTCGCTGGAGACGATGCTGGTCGCGCACGGCCACAAGTTCCCGGACGACGTCTGGGGGCTCATCGCCGACGAGCTGCGCTCGGTCATGACGCGCGCCGAGCCGACGTGGATCTTTTTCAGCATGCCCAGCAAGGCGTCCCCACCACCTGCGCCGCTGTCGCCAACCTCGCCAGTAGTCTCGCCATCGTCGTCGTCCGCAGCAGCAGCAGCCGGACTCGCCTCCCCGCGCCTGCCGTCTATCATCTCCATGTACCCGTCGGTCGTGAGCGTGCTGGGCTTCAAGTTCAACAAGCACTTCCCGCCCAAGGTCGTGACGGAGGACGAGGTGAACGCGCAGCAGTTCCCATCGAAGACGCACCTGACGGTCATCCTGGCGTTGCAGCAGGTGATGGGCAACGTGCTTGCGTCGCGCTTCAGCCGCCATCTGGCACTCAGCGACGGTCACGTCGCCAGCCTCATGACGTGTCTGCGCGAGAGCTTTCTCTTCGCGCGCAAGGTGAACGACGCCTTCGAGCTGCGCGTGCACCTGCAAAAGTGCGGCTGGACGTACGGCCGCACCGAGGCCGGCGACATGCCGAGCCTGCTCCAGCAGGAGGTGCAGGGCAAGGCGCAGTACCTGAGCGTGCTCTTCCACTTGATTCGCGAGCAGCAGGTGCCCATCGACGAGCGCAAGCGCGACGACGCGCGCCGACAGATGACGCAGCTGGTGAAGCAGGCGGTGGAGGAGTACCTCACTTGGACGACTGCGGAGGACGCGTCCAACAGCAGCGGTCTACATTTCAGTCACATCAAGACCCCGGCGGACGCGCGCCAGCGCACCGTGCGGTATGCCGCACTGCTCGTGGCGATTCTGGAGGAGATCGCGGTGTTCGACGGACCAGAGGTATGTTCTTGGTATTGTAAGATGGTGTGTTACGATGGACTGCTGTCTATGGAGTTCTGACTATTTGCTCCTGCTCTTGCTGCTGTGTTGTTTGTCCTTCGCCGCAGATCCGACGCCACCTCGCGTGGCTCTATCCGCTGCTGACCGAGCTCATCAAGACTCCGAACGCGCAGGTGCGTGCTGCGCTCACTTTGGTGTTCAACGAGAGCATCAGCCAGTTGCTGCCACTGCGATAGGCGCTGCTGCTACCTACCTTCGCGGCATCCCAGCGAGATACTGTAGCGCAAGGAGACTGATGTGTATGTGCATGAAGGCTGGCTGACTGAGGGCTGTGACTTACCTGACCATTGTCGCAAAGAGTTGTTGACCATTTGAATACAAGCGAAACATTGCGAAGACCGGCTTGGATCTATGAGAAGAGTGCTGCTCTGGACCATGCTTCGGGTTTCATTATCGGTATCAGTTCCCAGAGCAGCGCATACTTCTGACCTTGCACGCGGGCTCGAGAGAACCGGAAGCGCATTGCCTTCGTAGCTCACCGTCGAGCACTGCGCGTTGCTCGCAGTGACGGGGGCCGTGAGCTCCTTGAAAGGCCCAACAAACAGCAGCGCATGACTCGCGTGGCATTGACACCCAGGTAAAGACCGAGCGCCATCGTGTCTCTCGTACGACTCGGAAAGCTCACTTCGTCTCGGATATGCGGCAGATCTGATCGATCTGATCGTGAGCTGACAGCCCAAGAACATTCGCCTGCTTCAAGGTTTTCTTTTCTCTCGGCGAGCCACCCGCACGTGGTCTCGTTGACTTCCAGTCAAAGAGGGACGCGTGTCAAGCCCTTGCATGTGGACGAAAGACCGACCTGATGCGTGGGCAACTGCTCTCGTACTGTGCCGCACGATCATTCGTATCCACAAAGTGCATGTGCACCTTGCAGGTGATGAGTGTTCTCGCATGTTGCTGTTGCCACACATCACATCACACGCGGAGCTAAACCCACGGGCCGCAGCATAATCCTCGCTCGCTCGAGCGAAGTGATGCGCTGATGTATCTAGGTATAACTCGCTTTTAATCCATTCATTCACTGCAGACGAATGCGGCATGTGGACGTAGATTCGGATCTGCAATGCGCACACACGCATTGGAGACTAACGCGTCCATAAAGCACTGTCGCCAAGGACTACGGCGCTGCCACCAAAGAACACCGATGGGCATGGCCGACGAATGCCCGAGGGGAGCAAAATGATCCGCAGCTCGTCGAGAAAACCGGGCGTGCGCGTTCGGTTTCCTCGTCTTTTCGACCGGCAACGAGAGGAAGAGGATGGGGCGGCTTTCGATTCCACACTCACCTAGAAAGCCCGAGGTCAAGTCAAGGGATCAAGCGATTTGCACGACAAAAGACACACAGCCTGCCAGCGAGCGGTTCTCTTTCTCCCTCTTGAGTCCCGATTGGCAGACCTTCCAGAACACCTGTCGAGTGGCGAATTTGACGCCGAAAGGCTCATCGACTGACTGAATGGCTGGGACGCAAGCAACACACAAGCAGCAGCGACTTGGAAACGCGATTTGCACGGCAGCTTTGCGGGGTCCACCTGCACTTTTCTCGAAGGGCTGTGAGCCTCCCACTCTCTCACGCTCCTGCTGGCTTGGCGAGGGCTTCGCACTTGCGCGCAAACAGGAGGGATGTCCTGGACACACACACACACACACATGCAGCCCGCCATTCCACGGAACCCTGCGCAGAACGGCAGCTCCATTTTGGAGCAATTAAGCTTGATTACAGTACACCGCATACATCATCGAGCACGTTTGGGTCTGGACAAGTTCTGCTGGCGCAGATTTAGCAACGAAGAAGGACTGTGGTTTTGTCTGGTTGTAATCAGACCATCACTGACGCATCCTCGCTGGACAGAAACGAGCCGCATCTCCCACCACATGCCAAAAAGGCAAAACTGATTGGATTGTTGCAAGACTCGCGTGAGCCTGTGTTGCGAGGTGAGGTGAGGTGCCTTTGAGCCAACAGACCGACTTCGCTTTTTGATACCCCACCAGCTTACACCTGCTTTACCGCTGTCCCGCCATCCTGTACAAGTGCGGACATGCTGCCTCGGACGCCATGGGTCCAGTGCTTTTCTACCACGGACACCGCCGGTTGCGCCGGGACGCCCGCATGATATCCTAGATTGGCGGCGCCGCATCTTCCTGGTATCCCATATTCGGAACCAGAGGGAGGAAGGCGGCGACATGGAGCTCCCGCGTCGCAATGATATCTCGCTTCCCGTCGTCTCGCTCGCTGGCCACACTTGTTTCGTTGATGCACCAGACCTCGTCGTGGTCCACGGCCCGTCTCTCTCACGCAGGCAAAAAGCGAGCACTAATTTGCAGCCAGCCAGCGAGACTTGATGCTTTGGAAGCGGTCCATTCATATTAGTTGGACGCATACTATCACATTATACAGTATGCTGACTGAGAGACACTATCCGTGGCACCGCATTGACCTCACTGCCTATCATGTCTCGCAGGCTCGGAGATGCTTACAGAATCGTGCCTGACAGCCTAACGTTTCCGTTGGCTCTTGGTCTGGTTGTTGCTTCATCGTGTCACCTTACACACATGGACAGAGCACTTCGTCTGCGGCCTGCGCTACCCCTTTCGCTTCTGATCTCCCTCCTTTGGGCCCTTCTCACTCGCTCGCTTCCCGCCCCATCCTTCCTTCCTTCCTTCCTTCCTTCCCCTGCCAACGCAGACGAATGCCGTCGGCATCTGGCGCGCGCCGCTCCCCACTTCTCACTTCTCTTTTCCCCCGCTCCAGCCCAAGTCGAAGCCTCTCCGCCTCGCTCTCGAGCCCAGCGACTGACCAAGATGAACGGCGGCGCCAACAAGATCGAGATCGCCCAGCGCGTCTCGTACTTGAGCAACCTCTCGCATGCCAAGGACGGCGAGGGCTACGAAGCCGCCAAGACCCCGGATGTGCTCGAGGCCCAGGGCGGCGCTCTCCGTGACGGCGGCGCGCCTCGCCTGCTGAGCAAGGACCACATCGGTCTCATCCTGCAGTACGCGGCCGTGGGTCTGGTCTACGGCGTGCTGCCGGCGACCATCTACCCGTTCATGCAGACGTACCTGAACTCGAGCGGCTCGCAGGTGGTGACGGCGAACACGCTCGTGGTGCTGCCGTGGTCGTTCAAGATCTTCTACGGCATCGTGTCGGACTGCTTCCCGATCTTCGGCTACCGCCGTCGTCCGTACATCCTCATCGGCTGGACGATCTGTTTCGTCATGCTCTTCATCATGGCGGTGACTCCCGTGGGCAAGCCGTACTTCATCGACTACAAGGATAGTGCCGTCGACCCAGCGGACTACGACCTCCCAGAGCACGCCGGCATTCGCGACCGCCTCAACCTGTCTGCGCCGCACAAGGGCGGCAAGTACGTCTTGCTCATGATGTTCGCGGCGTTCGGCTACCTGATGGCCGATGTGACGTCCGACGCTATTGTGGTGGAGCTCGCCCAGCGCGAGCCGTTGGCCGTGCGTGGCACGACGCAGTCGGCGATCTACGGTACGCGCACGCTGTTCGTGGCTATCGGCTCGCTGGTGACGGGCTTCGCGTTCAACGGCCATGACTACGGCGGCGACTTCGACTTCTCGCTGAGCTTCCCAGTGCTGATGCTGATCCTGGCGATCTGCCTCGTGCCGATCCTCCCGATCAGTTGGTTCTTCATCAAGGAGGAGAAGCGCGAGCGGGCGAACTTCGGCCAGTACATGTCGGAGCTGTGGGAGCTCGTGCAGTCGCGCGCCATGTACCAGATCATCTTCTACAACTTCTTCAGCAACGTGTTCGCCAACTTCTCGTACACGGCTTCGTCGCCGGTGCAGCGCTACTGGGCCAAGGTGACGCCGATCAACAACTCGCTCTCGGAGGTGATCGGCAACCTCACGTTCCTGCTCGGCATCGTCGTGACGGGCAGGTGGGGTCTGGACTGGAACTGGCGCTGGATCATCGTGGTGACGGGCATCATCGTGATCACCGTCGACTCCATCTGCACGTTTATCACGGTGTGGGACATCTTCCGCAGCCAGTGGTTCTGGCTGGGTCTGCCGGTGGCCGTGAACGTGCCAGCGGGTATCAGCTTCATCATCAGTACGTACGTGGTGGTGGAGCTCGCGAACGACGGTAACGAGGGTGCGGTGTACGGTCTCTTGACCACGGTGTCGAACCTGTCGTCACCGTTCGCGGCCACGCTCACCAAGATCATCGACCAGAAGTGGAACATGACGAACGACCGCATCCAGCACGACGACCACAGCATCCGCATGGACGTGACCAAGGCCGTGATCCTCATGTACTCCATGACGGTCGTCTCGTGGTTCTTCTTGATCCTGCTGCCGAAGCAGAAGGCGGAGACGCAGGAGCTCAAGCGCACGGGCGGCACGAGCAAGATCATGGGTGCCATCACGATCTTCTACGTGGCGTTCGCATTCGTCTGGTCGGTCATGACCAACATCATGGGTATCTTCGACAAAACGTCGTGTCTCGTGATCGCCGGTGGCGACGGCTGCTAAGCTACATTAGCAGCTCCCATGTGTTACCTACCGTATTCGCTCTTTAGCTACAGCATCAGTCTCCGTATAAGCCGACTTTCGCGATCTGCAGGAGTCTGTCGAATGTAACATCCAATTCATGCTTTGATGCGTTTCTCATTTCTTTCAGCTTTCCGGGGTCTTGTTCAGTCATGTTGGTTCTCAAGGCGACTTCTTTGATCATAGCAATGGATGGAGAAGTCGTCAGTGTGATCACCTCGGAGTTTACAATTCCGAGTCGGCCTTATCGAGAAGAGATCCGAGTAATAGGGATGGAGGATGTGTCAACGTGAGACTCACTCGAAAGGACCGGAGCCATCATTCGCTTGAGAGGGCTGTCGTATTCCTGCCTACTTTGGAGCACCGGTGCCAGAAGTAGAGCGCCACTTTCTCTTTTTTGTAAGCTCGTCTTCTTGCTGCAGCTTCAATACGAAGGCTCGGTTTCAAGAAACTGATGCTCTTGCCAGCTTCGACTAAGCTTCCCACAAAGAAGAGCTCGAGAGGTCACAGTTTCTTCTCGACCGAGCCGAATACTAACCCACTGCAGCAAGGTACGGAGACACGAGCACGGACCGGAGAAGCATCAAAAAGCCTGTCAAAAAGTTTACATTCACGTTTATAACCCGAGTGAAATCGATCGATCGATCGACAAGACTTTCACCAAAGCTGTCCTAAGATGACAAATGCATAATAGCGCCTGCACTTGGGGCTGCTCCTTACTTCTTGTGGCAACCCTTACCGCCGACCAGCTTGAGGCACTTGGTCGACGGGTAGATCGACATGACGTTCACCATGACCGACCAGCACAGCGCGAAGATGACGTAGAAGACGGTGAAGGCGCCGATGTACTTGCTCTTGCCGCCGTTGCGCTTGAGCTCCTGCGTCTCCGCCTTCTGCGATGGCAGCAACGGCAAGAAGGCCAGACCGAGAAGGTTCACCGCGTAACGGATGATCAGCACGTAGGTGACGTCCACACGCACTTCGTGGCTGTCCTCCTCGATGTCGTCACTGGTCACCTTGAAGGCGGCGTCGACGTTCTTCGTGATGGTGCTGGCGAATGGCGACGACAGGTTCGACACCGTGGTCAGGAGACCGTACACCGCACCCTCGTTACCCTCACCGGCGAGCTCGACAGACACGTACGTCGCAATGATGAAGCCGATACCGCTCGGCAGGTTCTCGACCATCGGAACACCGAGCCAGAACCACTGGTTGCGGACGACGTCCCAGGTCGTCATGAGGGTCACAATCGAGTCCATCACGGTCACAATCACCACCGTGATGAAGTGCATCCATCGCCAGTTCCAGTGGAGACCGTATTTCCCCGTGCAGAAGAGCGTGAGCGCGAAGATGGCGTTACCGATGATCGAGAGGATGCGGTCGTTCAGCGGCGTGGCCTTGGCCCACTTCTCCTGCATCGGGTCGGCGCACGTGACCGTGAAGTTCTCGAAGATGCCCGAGAAGAACTTGTACGCGATGACCTGGTACATCGGACGCGTCTGGATGAGCTGCCAGAACTCGGTGATGTAGTCCTTGAACACCACACCCGGGTGCTTCTCCTCCTTGATCAGGAACCACGTGGCTGGGATGACTGGCAGACAGCAGATCGCGAGAATCAGCATGAGCTGCGGGAAGCTGATGGAGAAGTCGAAGTCGCCGCCGTAGTCCTCGCCGTTGAAGGCGAAACCAGTCAGCACACCCGAGATCGTGACGAAGATCGTGCGCATCATGTAGATCGTCGTCTGGGTCGTGCCACGCACAGCCTCCGGCTCGCGCTGAGCGAGCTCGACGACGACGGCATCGGCAGCGACATCGGCGCCGACGTAACCAATAGCGGCGAACATCATCATGATGATGAACTTGCCACCGTTGTCCGGAGCGTCCAGGTTCCAGTAGGCCTTCTGCTCCTCCAACGTGAAGTTCTTGATCTTGAAGTCGCTGTTCTTGGCGTCGAGCAGGTACGGCTTGCCGGCCTTCATGCACGCCATGATGAGCAGCATGATGAAGCAGACACCCCAGCCGATCATCATGAACGGACGGCGGCGGTAGCCGAAGATCGGGAAGCAGTCGGACAGGATGCCGTAGATCACCTTGAACGACCATGGCAGGTTGAGCAGCACACGGGCCGACACGACTTGCGTTCCCTCCATGTGGAGGTAGTTGTTCAGGAACGGGTAGACGGTACCGGGCAGCGTGCCGTAGATGAGTCCGACGGCCATGTACTGGATGAGCAGACCGCCGTAGTCCTTGCCCCAGATGTTAGGCGCGCCGCCGTTACGCAGAGCGCCACCCTCGATGTCGCCGGGGGTGGTGACGCCCGTGTAGCCGTCTTCCTTGCCCTTGGTGGCCGACGAGATGTACGAGACGCGCTCGACGAGATCCATCTTGGACGCCATGGCTCTGGCGGGAGTCTCGAGTTCTTCTTGGAGGAGCTGGGAAGCGCTTGAGTGCTGGGCCGCAGATTGGAGAGTGAGAGAGAGAGCAAAGCGGCCGAGCGCAGTGTCAGTCACAAAGCGATAGGGCCACGAGCGGGTCCTCGTGTGGCGCAAACGATTCGTCGCCTTGCTGGAGCGCCCGCCCAGATGGCGAGCGTGAAGACCAATTGGACGCTCGTCTACATTGACGTCGACAGCGCTGACTGTTCTGTCGATGGCTGGAAGGGGTCGCATTTGGAAAGGGTATTATGGATAGGAGGAAATACGGATGGGCGTTGTGTTTGAGAGGGCTGGTTGAACTGCGAGTATTCGTGAAGTGTATTATATCGAAGAGGATTCACGCCCGCGTCAGCTTTTAGCGCGATTCGTTGAAGTGGCTGGGCTGATATCCCATACGCTGAGGATGGGCAATCGAAGATGCTATAGCCGGGGACCTCCCTTCGAAGAATTATGGCCCCGCAGTTGGTGTTTAGGAGGAAGCGCTTTTGACTTGGTGGTGTTGTTGCGAGCGCTGACTTCCTTGCTGCTTGCCACGCTTTCGAATGCGCGGCAGGCCCATTTCCCAAGTGCGACTCCAACGCCCAGACGTCCGCTGTGGTGAGCATTTGTGTCTAGCTTGACGGATGGAAACACGCCGTTGACAGCAGTCTCGCCGCACAGCCGCCGTAGACGGGTGTTGTGTGCGGCTGCAACACTCCTGCATCCATTCAAGTGACTGTAAAAGAGAGCCCATCTGATTATGCTTGTCCACCGCGACGAATTGAGACTCGATTTCCGCTAAAACAAGAGAACGCTCGCTCGTCCCATCACGTTGAGTCCACAATCTTTGGCTTTGTGAGCGCTTTGACTGCGCGCTTCGTTCTGTGTTCGCTGGTTTGCTCGCGTCTCTGAAAAAGAGAGAGTGAATGCCTGCTGTTGGCGTTAGGCTTTGAAGCTGAGTGCGCAGAGCCGCGTGTGCAATCAAGTTGCTGGCTGGTTGTTGGGTGACGCATGCAGAGAGTGTCGGTTCACGCGCGTTTCTTTCGGTTGACGTGCAAATGCAGTCGAGCTTGTCGTGATTCGGTTTCTTAATTTCCTGCGAGAATGCAGCAATTATTTGGGATGTGTGTATGAAGCAACAGCATTTACCACCCAAGCGCTCGCTCGTAGTGATGATCATCGCTACGAGCGTTCGTTCATTGAGCGCGTCTTCATCTTCGAACTCGTATCGCGAGCACGAGGTGATCGCTTTTCGCTTTACGAAGTGAAGTGAGGTGAGGTGCGAGCGACGACGACGACGCGACCTTTTTTGAGGCCGTCGTCGTCGCTTTGTCCAAACGCGCGGGATGTTGGCGCAGGAGTCGAAAAGTACCATACCGTCCTGTGTGTAAATCGGCATCAAGCACACAAGCAGGAGAAACAGCACATGCGAGAACATTCGCATTCGAATGAAGGCGCGCCCATGAGCGCTCTGGTGGTCGGCAGGACTCGAGGCGACAGTAGAATTCCATCGGACAGCCCTCCCGATGATATATCGTTTGGCTGCATGAGGGGGATGCTTTTTTGCTATTTCGCCTTTCGGGCTTTTTGAAAAGCTGGGAGTTGAAATGGGATGCAAATCGTGAGATTCCATTTGTCAAAGGTCTGTTGCAGTGGTTTTTGGGTGTGGTCTCTATCAAACTCGCCTGGTGTTTCCCACGCTACCTCACACAGAAACAGCGCTCGAGCTGCACTGCAATCTTGAAACGCCAGACCTCCGACAAAGACGCGTACAAGCCCAAAGAAGACAGACCTCGGTAACCAGGACGCGATGGCGCAGGAGCAAATCAAGATGGCGCCATGCTTTGGGAGCGATCTGTACCTCTCACGCGGAGTCTGGGGGCTGCTTTCTGCATCGCGCCTTGCTCCCTTGCGCTCTGCCACTTGCACATTTGCCGCCGAAGTGGCAAGAGAAGAAGAAGACAACAAGAGGATGAGCGCACGTGTGTGTGAGAAGCTCCTATTCGCTGGCGCTCTTGCTCTTGCTCGCTCGCACCCGGATCGGCAACTGCAGTCCTATAACCCCTCCATGGACCGATGCGCTAACGTCGTCGTCGGGTGGTGGCGACTTCAAGGCGCGGCATGTCCTGGGATGCAATCTGGTATTGGATATTGATACTGACAACGGAAGGCAAGCGATGGTGGAACAGTCAAATACTTGTTGTATTCACCGAAGAAATTCACCCAAGAAAAGACACAATCCAGTGTGCAAGATGGAGTGCAATCGCACATGCAAGGCGAGTACCACGACAGACCAGTGAAGTTGGTCCTCCAGTCAGCTCCTTGCACCGCGCACGCCTCGTCAGAGTAGCTGAGAACCTCTCGACACGTGGTCGAGTCAGAAAAGCGCTTCTTTTGTTAGCAGCCCTTGCCACCGACGAGCTTCAAGCACTTGGTCGACGGGTAGATGGAGAGGATGTTGACCATGACCGACCAGCAGAGCGCGAAGATGACGTAGAAGATTGTGAACGCAGCCATGATCGAGCTCTTGCCGCCGGCGCGCTTGAGTGCCTGCGTCTCGGCCTTCTGCGACGGCAGCAGCGGCAGGAAGCAGAGACCGAGCAGGTTGACCGTGTAGCGGATGATGAGCACGTAGGTGACGTCCCAGCGCACCTCGTTCGTGTCGAGCGCGATGTCGTCACTGGTGACCTTGAAGCCGGCGTCGACGTTCTTGGTGATGGTGCTGGCGAACGGACTCGCGAGATTGCCGACCGTGGTCATGAGTCCGTACACCACGCCCTCGTTGCCTTCACCAGCGAGCTCCACGGCAACGTAGGTCGCAATGATGAAGCCAACGCCACTCGGGAGGTTCTCCACGACTGGCACACCGAGCCAGAACCACTGGTTGCGGACGACGTCCCACGTGGTGAGGAACGTGACAATCGCATCCAAGACGGTCACCGCCACGACCGTGTACAGGTGCATCCACCGCCAGTTCCAGTGGAGACCGTATTTCCCCGTGCAGAAGAGCGTGAGTGCGTAGATGACGTAGCCGATGATCGAGAGGATGCGGTCGTTCAGCGGTGTGGCCTTGGCCCACGTCTCCTGCATCGGGTCCGAGCACGTGATGGTGAAGTTCTCGAAGATACCCGCGAAGAACTTGTACGCGATGACCTGGTACATCGGACGCGTCTTGAGCAGTTCCCAGAACTCGAGGATGTAGTCCTTGAAGATCACGCCCGGGTGCTTCTCCTCCTTGATGAAGAACCACGTGGCTGGGATGACTGGCAAGCAACAGATCGCCAGGATGAGCATGAGCTGCGGGAAGCTGATGGAGAAGTCGAAGTCGCCGCCGTAGTCCTCGCCGTTGAAGGCGAAGCCCGTGAGGATGTTGGAGATCGTGACGAAGATCGTGCGCATGAGGTAGATCGTGGTCTGGGTCGTGCCACGCACAGCCTCCGGCTCGCGCTGAGCGAGCTCCACCACAACAGCGTCAGCAGCGACATCGGCGCCGACGTAGCCAACGGCAGCAAGCATCATCATGATGATGAACTTGCCGCCGGTGTCAGGCGCGTTCAGGTTGAAGTACTTGGACTGCTCGTCGGTTGGGATCGTCGATGCCACCAAGTCCGAGTACTCGCGCTTGAGGTAGTACGGCTTGCCGACCTTCAT
>JAASFQ010000654.1:0-16988 GCA_023333845.1 Globisporangium polare | reverse complement strand
CCTGGCAAACAAGGAGATACGACGCGCTGCTTGTCAGTTAGCTGTGTACGGAGGGTGCCAGCAGAGAGAGACGCACCAGACGGGCTGCTGCTGCGTGGCGTGGAAGTGGCGGAGGGCGCCCACGCGAGAGCGCAGCGCTACGGACCGCTGCTGCTTCTTGAGCTGCATAATCGTCTTCGTGCTTGTTCTGGAATGACTGTCAACAAATGCAAGCGGCAATCTTGAATCTCGCCGCTGATTGGTCAAAACTCGCAATGTGCCTGGAATGCGCGAGTGCGCTGATGAGCTTGGTCGTGTGCGTGAGCGTCGGCGAGGACGCGTGCGATGCTGCTGGTAGTGGCTCCATCGCCGCCTCCTCCTTTGCGCGGTCGCGTTGGCGCCACGAAGGCGATTCTGGCTCTTGCTGCCACTGAGTCCACCCATCCTATGCATGCGCTTCGTCAGAGCCTTCCCCCTCACACTGCATTTGCTCATATAACCGAAGGGAGGTACAATCCTCTCCTCGAAGTTCCCACCACGGGTTCGTCGAAGCCGGTTGGCACATACAGCACGTGCATTCTTCGTCAAGGGACCTGTCGACGAAAGCGAAGCACTACCAACCAACTAACCAACTCGACAACACACACACACACACACCTCGCGAAGAGACACGGAGAGCAAATGCTGTAATGCGCCACACTCGAACACGCGACCACACTCTTATGGGAGTGCAAGCAGCAGGACGCACTTGGCAGTGGCCAACGCCTCGTCTGGTCAGCTGCCGCTGGATCGCTAAATCACAGGACAGACAGACACGCGGTGATCCGAGGCTGACTGGCGCCAGCGCAGCTGCAGCTCACTCTCACGCAGTCCTCGAAGCAAACGCTCTGGTGCTTGTGGCCCATATGCAGCTCGCGGGGCACGCAGCTGTGCTGCTGCTGCTGCTCTCCTCGTCGACAGGCGCACTTCAAAGTGCATTGGCTGCCCTTTGGAAAATGCCCAATCCCGCGCTCTAATTGGTCAAAATGCAGCCCTGATTCAGGAACGAGTGTACACATCCGAGAGTGTATGTGCTCTTCCAGATTTCCCCTCTCGATCCCCGATAACGCACGCTACCCATTTCAAAAATCGCATACAAGAATCAATACAGCTTGGCCGTTATGCGTCATAAGAAGGTCAGGTTGTATAGAGAGAGGGCATTAACACGCTCGCGGAGTCCCTCTTCCACTCCGATGCGCATGTGACCGCATCTCCCGGTCATCTCCGTCAAACAAACTCAAACGCCATCGGCGCTGGGCCGTCGCCGCCTGAGCGCATTGCTCATTCGCGAATTCGCCGCGCACAGGACACAGCACCACCTTCTCTCTACTTCTTCTCCACACGATGACGCTCTCGCAGGACCACCTGGAGCTGCTGCCAGAGGCCATCCCGCTCAACGTCTTGTTCGGCAACCCAGACAAGCGCATGGCGCGCCTCTCGCCCGACGGCAAGTTCTACGCGTACCTCGCGGACGCGGCCAACGGCGTCGCGAACGTCTTCCTCAAGGCCGTGCTTTTTGATGATGGCGAGGGCAAGGACGCCAAGCTCGTGGACAGCGAGCCACAGCAGCTCACGACCGAGGACCACCGCCCGATCTGCATCTTCCTCTGGTCCAAGACCACAGGATCCGCTGGCGCCTACCGCATCTTCTACCTGCAGGACAAGGGCGGCGACGAGAACTTCCACCTGTACGTGGCCGAGTTCTCGGCGGATGACGCCGGCGTGGTGCACCAGAGCGTCGTGCGCGACCTCACGCCCTTCGACGGCGTGACCGTGTCCATGGGCAACGGCGTGATGATGAGCAAGAAGTTCCCGGACCACGTGGTCGTGGCGCTCAACAAGCGCGACTCGCGCCTATTCGACGCCTACCGCATCGACATCCCCACGGGCGACTTGGAGCTCCTGATGGAGAACCCGGGCGACGTGGCCGGCTGGGCCATGAACGACGACTTCCAGGTCTGGGGCGCGAGCTTGGCGAACCCGACGGACGGCAGCGAGAGCTTCCGCGTGCGTCCGTCCATTGTGAACACGGACGCGGCCACGTGGAAGACGCTGGCGGTGTGGCCGCACGGTGAGCATGGCGTCGTGCACACGTTCACCAAGGACGCCACGGGCGTGTACGTCGAGACGAGCATCTCGCACCAGCCGGACGGCTCGGACTTCAACACGAGCCGACTCGTGCTGCTCTCGACCGAAGACGGCTCGGAGCTCGATGTGATCGCGCACGACCTGCAGTGCGACGTCGGCTCGGTCGAGTTTAACGAGAACACGCGCGAGCCCGAGTTCGCGGTCTTCGAGTACACCAAGCCGCGCATCGAAGTGATTGACGACAGTGTGCGCAACGACATCTACCGCCTGCAGGCGCTCGTGCAGGGCCACTTTATGCGCGTGAGCGTGAGCGACGACAACCAGACGTGGCTCTACGCGGACCAGCGCGACGACGCGTCGCTCAAGTACTACATCTTCGAGCGCCGCACGGGCCGCAACGCACTGCTCTTCGACTCGCAGCCGGCGCTGTCCGCGTACACGCTCGTGCCCATGACGCCACACGTGATCGAGACGTCGGACGACGAGGACATGGTGGTGTACGTGAGTCTCCCTCACGGCGTCGAGGCCAAGGACTTGCCCTTCGTGCTCGTCGTGCACGGTGGGCCATGGGCCCGCGACCAGTGGAGCTACAACCCGACACACCAGCTGCTGGCGAACCGCGGCTACGGCGTCCTCTCAGTCAATTTCCGCGCCTCCACGGGCCTGGGCAAGCGCTGGACGAACTTGGGCGACCTCCAGTGGGGCGCCACCATGCAGCAGGACCTCACGGACGCCGTGGACTGGGCTGTGAAGCAGGGTTTCGCCGACAAGGACCGCGTGGCGATCTACGGCGGCAGCTACGGTGGCTACGCCGTGCTCGCCGGCCTGGCGTTCACGCCGGACGTGTACGTGTGCGGCGTGGATATCGTGGGCCCGTCGCACATCAAGACGCTGCTGCAGAGCATCCCGCCGTACTGGGAGCCCATGAAGAAGATGCTGCAGCTGCGCGTGGGCGACGTGGAAAGCGACCAGGAGCTCAACGAGCGCATTTCGCCCTTCTACCACGCCGAGAAGATGACCAAGCCGCTGCTCATCGCGCAGGGCAAGAATGACCCGCGCGTGAAGCAAGCCGAGTCGGACCAGATCGCCAAGCAGCTCTTCGCCAGCAAGCGCGACGTGCAGTACGTGCTCTACACGGACGAAGGCCACGGCTTCGCGCGCCCGGCCAACAAGCTCGAGTTCATGGGCCGCGTCGAGCGCTTCTTCGAGCAGTACCTCGGCGGCCGCGCGCTGCCGCTCGACGCGAGCCTCGTGGAGGGCAACTCGGCCGTCGAGATCGACGTCGCCGCGCTCGAAGATAAAGAGCCGTAAGCGCTTCCCCCAATGATGTGAACGCGTATCCGCGAATGAAGCAGCAGCTGTCCGTTTTCGCGGTGCGAAAATGGCTTCGTTTGTGGAAAGATTCGTTCGTCGACAACTGACTTTTTTGGCACCTGGACGGATCGAAAAACGCAAAATGGCACGTGGAAGACGAGACGAGTGAATGGCTGTCACCATGACAATGGTGACGCGGCAGAATCAAATCTTCTTAGATGTACAAAAATTCTCTTTTTCCGGGATTGACGTGCACAGGCACGATGCAAGCGCACCTTGGCCCGCCAGCAGCTCTTACATCGCAACTGGGCGGCCCTTCTCTCATATAAAAACACTACACAAGTTTCTAAATCAAAAGCGTCACTCGTTCTAGTTCTGAGCGACGTAGAACTCCGAGTACCACTCCCAGGTCTTCTTGAGGCCCTCGGCCAGCGGCGTCGTGGGCTCATACCCGAGAAGCTTCTTGGCCTTCGACACGTCCGCGGCCGTGCGCGGGACGTCGCCGGGCTGGTCCGGGAGGTAGTTGATCTTCGCCTTCTTGCCCACGAGGCCCTCGATCGTCGCGATGAAGTCCGTGAGGAAGATCGGGTTGCCGTTGCCCAGGTTGAAGACCTCGCACCCGTGGCCCTTGTCCAGAGACAGCAGCACGCCCTGCACGATGTCCGCCACGAACGTGTAGTCGCGCGAAGACGTGCCGTCGCCGTACTGATCGATCGCGACGTCCTTGAAGATGCGGTCCATGAACTTGAACGGCGCCATGTCCGGGCGGCCGCGCGGACCGTAGACCGTGAAGAAGCGCAGCCCGATCGTGTCGATCTTGTACAGGTGGTGGTACGTGTGCGCGAGCAGCTCGCAGCTCTTCTTGGTCGCGGCGTACGGGCTCACGGGGAAGTCCACGACGTCCTCCTCGCTGAACTCGGACTTGAGCGAGCCACCGTACACGGAGCTCGAAGACGCGTACACGAACTTCTGGATGCCGTGCTCGCGGCACGCGTCCAGCAGCACCGTGCTCGCGGTCACGTTCGAGTGGATGTAGAGCAGCGGGTTGTCGATGCTCGGGCGCACGCCGGCGCGCGCCGCCAGGTGGATCATCGCGTCCGGCTTGGTCTCCTTGATCACGCGGCGCACGAGCTGCTGGTCCGCGAGGTCGCCGATGTACACAGCCACGCGCTCGCTCGAGTACGTGTTCACGAGGTAGTCGAGGTTCGACTGCTTGAGCTTCACGTCGTAGTAGTCGTTGAGCTCGTCGACGATCACGACGTCGTCGCCGCGCGCGAGCAGCGCCGAGGCCGTGTGGAAGCCGATGAAGCCGGCGGCGCCCGTCACGAGCACCTTGCGGCGCGTCACGCTGCCGCTGCCCGAGCGGTCGCGCAGCGGCAGCTCAGCGGGCTTGCTGGCGGAGAACGGCGTGGGCGACATCTTGTGAAGCTGCTTGGTGTTTGCTGTGTTCAGCCGTTGGGGGCGGATTCGGGACTGAGCAGAGATGGCAGCGGCTTGCGGACGTGCTGTATCTACAATATCTGTCGCGCACCGGCTGCTGGACCAGTGCCGGCGGACGGATGGGGAGTGGGCCTTCGCTTGCGTTCTTTTCGCGGCTGTTGTTCGGCTCGCTTCTCCCTGCGTTGCGGGTGTTGCGGATTGTGCTGTTGAGGAGGATTGGCACACAAGCGACGCGCGATGATTGTGGGACCAGCACTCTTTGGAAAAAGCCGACGCGCTCGCTCGACCAATCAGAACTGGTTGAGCGAGTCCGTCGGCTCTTTCCCCTAAACGCTGAGCGGATCGGCCGTGGTGTCGCCTTGCGACAGAGACGGATATACTGGAGATCGCATACGAGCGGATCGCTCCTTTCCCCGCCGCGACTCGCATAACCGCCGTCATGGATGCTGCATTCTCACACCGCCGGATATGAAGCTCTTTGGGTCCGGGAACACGGCAAGTCTCCTCGTGTCTCTAGCCATTCCGGCTCGATCGCAGCCAACCTGCTGGCAAACAAGAACAAGCTGCATGCTGACGCAAAAAGCAACCGAAAAGCTGAAGCGAATCTTGCTCGTGCATCCGATCACCTTGGATTGCACGAGAGAACAATGGCTTTGGATGTGGGATTTGGGGGGCCCTGCAAGCTGCTGCGTTTGTGATCGTGAGACTCGGAGTGAGCGTGAAGGCTTTACAAAGATTGCGGCTGCCTGGAGAGCAACGGGGCCATCTCGGGCCAGAATATGCGAGCGGATCAAAGCCGAACGAAAGGCCAAAATGGAAGGTGGTGGTGGTGTTAAACACCCATCACCGCTGCTTGGCCGAGCTCTTGAAGAAACGACCGCCACGTTCGTCAAACGAAAACATTTTCTGGTTGTTTTTGGTTTGGTTTGCACCAGGTTCCCACCGCCAGCAGGGTATCGGAGCAGACTCTGAATCTTCATTCGAGTTCAGCCGCGGAAGCACCAGCCACTGAATCAGCAAACAAGCAAAAACTGTGGTTCAGAATTCGCTCTGTTTCGCAACAACAGGTCAAGTCGAAGAGTGATTGCGTCTGAGAAGTTCGCCACCATTCCCTTTCCACGAGCTTCGGCTGGAGGAAGGGGAGCGAGCGATCATCTCTCAACGGTTCCCTTGACCGCGTCGCTTGTTCGTATGAGTGTGCTTGGTGAGTGAGTGAGCCTGATTGCTTTCCTGGCTCCGACTTGGTCAGCTCATAGGTGCCGAGCACGGTCCAACCGGGGATTCACTGGTGCATCAGCAGGCGTGCGAATCCGGGAAAGCGAGTTCACATGCTGTCGCCGAGGCGAGCATCAGTCGAGAGCTCGTGTGAATTGAAAGTGCTGCGTGTGGTCTGAGTTCGTGGACATGGCGGTCGTCACAGGCGGCTCTGCTCGAGCCTGGTTTCCTCTTGAGCAGAAAAGAATTGACTTTCGACAGACGATAATGTCGAAATCAAATCATCAGTGGTCAATCAAAAAAATTAGATGGGATTTTCTGACATGGTTTGTGTGTGTGTGTGTGGATATGTCAATAAACGTTTCAGGCAACAACCCCATACCAAATTGTTCCTGCCGCTTCAAGATCCGACGTGGCGAGACGAACGTTTCAGCAATAATAAATCATCGACATAGTCGACGCGTGGTGACATCACATTCGAGAAAGCGATGACAGCTTCGATGTGTCAAAAACGGGAGGCTCAATTGTGAACACTTTTGAAAGAGTTGGGGGAAAAACAATAACAAAAAAACAGAACCTCTGAAAACTCTTTCACGAGACGCAGCAGTCCGCGCGTGTTTCGTATGCCAGCTCACACTCCAATAGTGCAAGCCGAGCGAGCGGGGCGGAGCTTGCTCTGAATGCAGTGAGCATTCGACCTCAGTCTGCTTCGTGGCACCCTCCGTTTGCAGACTTTTGTCAGGCAATCTGATAACGACCAAACAGCTGTCCTAAACTGGTCGGAATGTCCAAAATGGTGCTTCGAAATGCCTCCTTGCGTTTTTGGATTCACAGCGCCCGAGCCAAAAGCAAAGCTGGAAAGCTGAAGCAAGCAAACCAGCATGGGCAAGCGAGGCAGCGCCGGCGGCAAGCGCGCGAGCGGCGGTCTCCACGGCAACCCCTCGAGCGTCGGGTCCGCGTCCACGGCGTCGAGCAACTACGGCTCCATCATCGCCATGAGCACGCTTCCCGCAGCGGACCGCAGTATCTTGGAGGAGACGGCGCAGCGGCCGCCCCCGAGCAAGTCGGACGGCAAGAACAACATCTGGGAGGAGTACTACCCGCTCATCCAGCCGGCGCACCAGTACCACCACAACGGCCGCGGCGCGTCCAACTACTTCTTCCACGGCATGTTCTCGTCCGACGTGCTCTGCGCCTACAGGGATGCCGTGCTCGCGTACCTCGTCGCGCTCTTCTCTATGGTCGTGCTCTCGATCACGGGCCTCGTCTTCTGCAAGGAGTGGGGCATCGAGTCCACGAGCCCCATCGTGTTCGCGTGCCGCTCGCTCTGGACTATCAGCCCCGCGATCGCGTCGCTCGCGCTGCGAAACAGTGCGTACATATTGTTCTGCTCGTTGTGCATTTTCGTTTCTGTGCGTTCGTAGCTCTTCAAACGTGTCACGTGTGTGTGTGTGTGTTTTATTAATCGCGTGTTTTTGTTGTGACGTGTGATGCGATGTCATCCAGTTGCGGACCAGCGGCTACAGGCGTGCAACACGCCGTCGCACTGGAACATCCCGCCCTTCCACCACCTCTTCAAGTGCTTTCCCACGCGCGCGATGCTGCGCCTGGCGCTGCTGAGCTACGCGATCCCCGTGCTCTGCGAGCTCGCGGCTTTCTCGTTCACAGCCGCGACCAGGATGGTCAACCCGGTACGTTCTTGCTATCGCAGAGAGTCATATATTGGTAGTAGATTGAAAAGGACTGACGTGTTATGGCTAATGCTGCTGACTGCGAAACGAGCAGTTCAATCGCACCTTTGTGCAGAAGCTGGAGATGGTCTTCAGCTTCAACGACGTCGAGGCGCTCGACTCGGGACTGGTCTTCTACGTCTTCTACATCAGCATCCTGGGCATCTTCTGGGACCCGCTGCCGCCCAAGCGCTACGACCTCGGCCTCGCGATGAACCTGCGCCCCATCGGTTCGTTTGCATGGGGCTCTACGTGTGTTATGCTATGGCGATGCCGACTCGTTCGTATGTGTTTTCGCTTTCATTTGAGTGTAGGCTGCAGCTGGTTCCTCTTCGCAATAATCCAGGAAATCGGCTGGAGCGGGTCGCTGTATCCAGGTAAAGCCGTGCGACCTTGTTTGGCTTGTGAGCCAATTCTCAACTAATCCATTGACGCCCACTTAATGGATCATTGTATTCACCATAGCGCTGGAGATCGTGTTCAGCCACAGCACGATCCTCGCGTCGGCGATCACGGGGCTCATCTGGGCGCTCTGGCACTGGCCCATGATCATCGTCGACGCGTTGGACATGGTGCCCGAGGGCTCGGGGTACGCGGTCGTCGAGACGCGTGAGTTCCACCTCGCGTACGTGCTCTCGGCGTTCACGCTGCTGCTCGTGGGGTCGCGCATTATCATGTGCTGGATCCAGGGCAATTCGTGCTACATCATCTGGTCGAGCGTCGTGTACCACGCGACCCACAAACTGTACGCTGCGCTGCTCGGTGTCTTGGTTCTTGTGTGGGTCTTCGAGCGTATTGAGACTGACACACACTCTCTATCATTGGCCCTACGCTTTCAGGTTCATCATCAGCGTCTTTGGGCAGCTCACGGCGCCGCTGTACGGCAAGACGCAGCTCTTCAGCTACTTCAGCTCGGAGGCGTCCGTGTGCGTGCTCGTGACCGTGTGGTTCTCCACGTGCATCCTGTCGCAGATGTTCAAGTGGACGAACATCCTGCCGATGCTGCGTCGCCCCGCGTCCGTCTTCCGGTCGCGCGCCATCGCTGCGTAGCGAAAGCTGAGGCTGTCCCCCGCGTGTCCGTCCATTCCATTGCAAAATCGCTTCGACGTGTCCTTTCGTTCGTATTTAATAAACCCCAAGCCCCCAGATGCCTTTAAAAGCTGTCCATAGTGTCAAATGGAGATGAATGTGAGTTTGATTGTGGATCTGATTTATGTCGACAATGTTTGGCGTGAATAGTGTGGACCACACCATCTCGCCGAAGCCAGTCGCGTTTCAAATCAAAAAGACCAACGGCGAGTTTGACTGGCGAGTCTCTTGCGCGCTGCCCTGCCTTCAGATTCTCCACTTCCTCCGCCGCGAAGCCATCCCTCCATCCTGTGCAGCAAGACGCAATGGGCTTCTCGGTGCGCAGTGCTGCGCTCGCGGCCGTCGTCGCGTTCCTGGCGCTCGCAGCCGTCGACGCCAAGCAGAAGCAGGGCCTGGAGCTCATCGTACGTCCTTTTCTTTCGTCTCTCTCTCTCTCTCTCTCTCTCTCATGCCTGGTCACCCACCACCAGTGGAGGGAATGGTTGCTGACTGTGCGACCTTTGTGCGATAGACCCCAAGCGTGATTCTGCAGCAAGTACCGTTCTCCGCGACGATCCAGCTGCATGAGCTCAAGAACGGTGCGCTTATGGTCCCATGGCAAGCCTCTCCTGCTTGTGTGGATCGCCTCATGCGATTCCTAATCTCTCTCTCTATGCTCGTTTGTCGTATGAATGCGTTTAGGCTCCGTGTACCCGCGCTTCCTGTCGTACCGCGTGCAAGACGCGAACGGCGTCGTGCTCAAGAACGGCACGTTCGAGACCGTCGACGCGGACGGGAACCGCAACTCGCAGTTCGCGCAGGTCGCCAAGCAGCTGCGCTTCGCAACCTACGGCTCGCACGAGCTCACGACGACCGTCTACGAGGCCGACAGCAACAGTACCAGCGCAGCGAATGTGACCGTGGGCGTCTTCAGCACGTCGTTCTCCAGCACAGTGTTCGTGACCCCCGGATGGCTCTCGCTGCTGCCGCCAGTGGTGACGCTCGTCATGTCGGCTTTGCTGAGCCAGGTGCTCATCGCGCTGCTCGCGGGTATCTGGTGCGGCGCGACGATCGTGGCGCAAGGCGACCCGTTCGTGGGATTCTTGCGCACGTTCGACCAGTACTGGGTCAACGCGTTCGTGGACGATGGCCACGCTGGCGTGCTGCTCTTCACGATCGTGCTCGGTGGCACGATCGGCGTCGTGCAGAAAGGTGGCGGCGGCCATGGCCTCGCGCTGCTCGCCAAGGAGTACATGACGACGTCGCTGCGCATGCAGCTGTCCACGTGGCTGCTGTGCCTGCTCATCTTCTTCGACGACTACTCGTGCATCCTCATCATCGGCAACTCGCTGCGCCAGGTGCTCAGTCAGACGGGCGTGAGTCGCGAGAAGTTCGCCGCGATCATCCACGTGATCGGCGTCTGCTTGCCATCCATGGCGCCCGTGAGTTCGTGGATCGGGGTCGAGATTGGCTACGTCTCGGCGCAGCTGCGCGACCTCAAGCTCGACTGGGACCCGTTCGTGACGTGCCTCTCGTGCCTGCACTACCGCTTCTTCCCGATCCTCTTCATCGGGTTCATCTTCATCACGATCATCTGCGAGAAGGACTTTGGTCCCATGGTGCAGTACGAGAAGGACGCAGCGGCCTCGCCCATCCAGACGGGCTACATGACTCCGATCGACTTGGGTCCGTGCGCGAGCCCGACCCCGGAGCTCGGCCCGCTTGAGCCGGATACGCGAAAGCCGCTGCGCTGGCAGAACGCCGTGTTCCCATTCGCGACGATCATCATCCTCACGTTCACGGGCATGATCCTCGACGGCTACAGCCGCCTGTACGCTGAGACCCCCGACGGCGACTTTGGTCTGCTCGACGCGCTAAGCAACTGCAACTCCGTGTCGGCGCTCATCCGCGCGTCGGCCGCCGGCTGGGTGCTCGCGGTCTTGATGTTGCTGGTACAGCGCATCGTAACGCTCGATGAGGCGACGAAGGCGTGGATGGAGGGCGTCAAGGACGTGCTGGACCCGACTTTGGTGCTCATTCTCGCCTGGGCGCTCGGCACAGTCATCGCCGAGGTGAACGTGGCGCAATTCATCGCGACGGCGGTGGGCGACTCGATCCAGAAGGAGTTCCTCCCGGCGATCGCGTCCGTGCTCTGCTTCGTCGTGTCGTTCGCGACCGGCAGCTCGTTCGGCACGATGGCGATCATGTTCCCGATCATCTCGCCGCTGTCCTTCTCGATCAGCGGTGGGGACGCGAACAACCTGCTGCAGTGCTTCGGCAGCATCATGGGCTCGTCCGTGTTCGGCAACATCTGCTCGCCGATCGCCGACACCTCGATCCTGGCGTCGCTCGCGGCGCACATCTCGCTGCAGAGCCACATCCGCAGCATCCTGCCCTACTCGATCCTCGTGGGCACCGTGTCGCTCGCGTTCGGCACGCTGCCCACGGGCATGCACCTCTTCAGCACGTTCACGGCCTTCGGCGTCAGCCTCGCGGTGCTACTGCTCGTCGTGTTCTTCTGCGGCACGCGCGTCAACTCGCGCTACCGCTCGCTCTCGTCCTGCAGCTTCATGAGCGCGTCGCCGCCGTCCAAGTACGGGGGCGAGTCCCGCCCACTGCTCTCGGCATAGAGCGAGAGTCCTTGGCCCAGTGATGCACGCACTCAGTTGGAGAGCGATAGGCAGATGATGATGATGATGATGGCAGCGATGCTGCTGGTAAAGAGCAGAGCTTTTGAATCGAAAGCGAGGGTCACCTTTGAGCTGTTGGTGATGTGCTGTGGGCAAACGGGAGTGTGATGGTTGTCAAAACTCCAAGATGGCTACATTATGAAACGCGTTACCATTGGCTAAAATAAATTCATCCCCAATTGGCAGCCAATCAAGAAGCGTACTCACATTTGAGTGGTCCACCTCGGCATTTGGCCAGCCAACAGCTCCGCCCACGTGACCATCAGCAGAATCAGCAGAGCAATGGACGCGGTCGACACGAGCGCGGCAGCGCACGAAGCAGAGCAGCACGCAGAAGTGCTGCAGCTCACGGCCGAGAGCAATCCGTACCTGGACTTCTACAATGAGTTCTGCGCCACGCGCCAGCACGAGCTCATCAGTGTGTTCGACCCGGTGGTCAAGGAGAAGACGCGCGCCAAGATGTACGCGTCGCTGGACGTGAGCGTCGCGATGGTCAGTCCATCAGCATGCATTAGCTGGTATGAGTAGTAGTGTTAGCATTGCCGCAGTGGTGTTAACAGCTGTGCATGGCGCTCTGGTATTGTAGAAATACTCGTGGGCGATCCCAGACGAGCGAGCGCTGCAGATCATCAAGCACTACGGACCGGTACGTCGTGGAGCAAGGAGAAACACGCCACCTGTGCGCTCCTCGCGCTAACCATTTCTTCATTGGTGTGCGTGCTACAGATTGCAGAGATGGGTGCTGGCAATGGATACTGGGGCAAACTGCTGCAGCTCCGCGGCGTGGACATCATTTGCTACGATCTGCACGTCGCAGACGACGATGAAGAAGGAGAGGAGGCCAACAGTGCTGGTGAAGAAGAAGAAGACAATGATGGCGATGAGGAGGTTGTAGGTGAGGAGAAAGAGCAGCAGGAGTCCGATGGGAATGAAGACAGCGAACAGGAAGAAGGCGAAGAAGTTGCTGAGGATGAGAATGAGGCGAGCAACAAAGAAGAAGCCGACGGACAGGGCGAGAGTGACAGCGAATACGAGGAAGAAGACGAGGATGAGGAGGTGGAAGTGGAGCAGATCTACTGGACCGACGTGCTCAAAGGCACGCCAAAGGCGCGTTTCACTGCTTCCAGCATCGGCACTTGACTTGTTTCGTCATCTAACACGCTATGTGACCTTCCTTTCGTTCAGGACCTCCGCAAGCACTCGGACCGCACGCTGTTCCTGTGCTACCCAGACGACTTTGAAGACAGCGAGGAGTCCATGGCGCTCCAGTGCCTCTACAACTACACGGGCGACACGGTCGTCCACGTGGGCGAGCTCTTTGGCCAGAGCCTCTGTCTCCCTGGCGCGTGGTACGTTTCTAACCGCCTAAGGCTTCCCATCTACCACCGCTTGGTACAATACTCACTGACTGAGCCCTTATCTATGACTGTGTGTGTGTGTGTGTTTCGTAGGGGCCGCACGTCGGCCAAGGAGTTCCAGGAGCACCTGGCATCCGTGTACCACAAGGTGCTGCAGGTGCCGCTGCCGTCGTGGCACTCGAGCGTCGACACGCTCACGGTCTGGAAGCGCACCAAGACGTCCATGATGGGCAGTGCCGTGTACGCGTTCATCCCGGCCGAGGAGCGTCTCGACCTGGTCGAGGCTTGTGCGAGCACGCACCACTTGCTGCAATTAGGGGGTGATGGCGCTGCTGAAAATGGCGAGTCGGAAGAGAAGCAGACGGCAGCAGCGTCAAAGAGCAACCACAAGCGACAGAAGCGCAAGTAGACTCTTCAGAACCGTACTGTAGATAATGGCAGCACGGCTACGGTCTCGTATGGTAGAAAATGTAGCCATCTTGGGCACTATGTAGCCACTTTGTATTCATTGGTGGAACTGGAAAGAGGGCATTTGCCCTACAACCCACGAGCTCGATTTAGGTAGGAGCACTTCATGCTGCAAGACGACGCAGCAAGCCTCGAGCTCAGGATAAGACCGCACGATGTGAGGAAACTGAGGAGATTGTCGAGAGCGAGTCACTCGGTCGATTGCGTGGCCACGACTGAGCCGAGCGCCATCGTAGCGTGCGTCGTGCCTGGGAAGAGCGCCGTGTCGACATGAAGAGTCCCAAGCGCTCGGCGCTCGCGTACGTGACCGAGTACCAGTTCGGCGACGACAACCTGCTCACGGCCACGCTCCACGAGGAGCAGCGGCTGCGCGACGAGGCGCGCGTGCGCAACGCACAGCCGGCGATCCGCCTGCGCGACATCTCGCTCAGCGACGACGACCCGGTCATCAACAACGCCAAGCGGCTGCAGCAGGACCAAGGCAAGTGTGTGTGTGTGTGTGTGTGTGTGCTATGTATATGCATGTAGGTCTACTATTGAGCTTTGAGCTGGCTGTACTTACTGTGGTCTTGATCTACCACAGACCGGCGCGACGTGATCGAACAGCACAACATGATGTTACTGGAGCGCCTTGAGAAGATCCACCAGCAGCACGTGCCCCGGCAGTTTGACGTCTCGCACCTGTCCGAAGAAGTGCTGAGCGCCCCACGCGCTACGAACGTGGGCCAGCGCCGCAAGCAGCAGAAGCAGATCGAGTGCGAGAACGAAAAGCTGCAGAAACGGCTGCTGCAGGCGCGCTCGGGCACGCTGTCCAACAAGAAGCTCGCGCTCGACGCCGACAAGCACCGGTACCTGGCCGAGCAGATCTCCAAGGTCACGCGGCGACGCAAGGTGCGCGAACGGTGTCAGGCGCTCAGCGATCATCAGCAGGCGATGGCGACACATACGAGACTGCAGCTCTTCAATGATGAGAGCTACATACGACTGTACGACCAGAGCGACCACGAGGATGAAAGCAAGAATACATACGGGATGATGGGACTGAGTGGTAGCAAGAGCTTGAGTCGCCTCGACCGCAACAAGGAGCCCGGGAGCTTTGCCAAGCTACCGCAGATCCACCACGCGACCACAGATCACCCGCAACAGCATTATGAGCACCATCGTGACCACCAACACGAATATCATGAGCACAAGAAGAAGACGGTGGTGAAAGTGGCGAACAGCTCCTTATCAGCGGCGTGCTCGCCGACACTCACGCACACGACCAAGCTCATTAGAGCGCTCGACCTGCCGCGCGCTATCCGAAATACTGCAAAGTGAATAAAGAAAAGCTGTTTGGCTAAAAGCAACGGGATCCGTTGCTTGGAACTGACTGGACAACTCCATCGCCGACACTGGAATTGCAGCAGTATAAAGCGATTCATTATCTCAACAACTGACCGGGTCGGTGTAGCTCTGGATGTAAACGGAAGAAATGGCCGCCGGCTTTCCGACTTCACAGCCTCTCTCGCAACCCGCTTCGCGTCCTCGTGCACCAACCAGTCAAACCAGGAACGCCCGCTTCGCCACGATCCTCACTGCCCTCTCCGTCGCTTCTGGCGGCTCAACCGCCGAAGCTGTTCAGCCCCGTGTGCACCCAGGTGTCCATCGCACGCTTCGCAAAGCCGGCGCCGTCAACCTAATCCTCGAGCTCGCTCCGACCACCGAGGGCTTCAAAGAGAGTGCAGACTCCTCGCGCTCGGCCAAGATCGATGCACTCGCAAACAAGCTTCAGACTCAGAGTACGATCACTGGGTCTGAGGTCACCAAGCTCCTGAGTCAGGAGAGCTCAAGCCTTCATGGCGGCTTCAAGAGCTTCTGGATCTCCAACCAGGTGTACTCCGAAGGCGCGTCGTTTGAGCTCGTCGGGAAACTCGTGGGTCTTGACTCAATCGGCACCATTCGCGAGCAGTTTGTGGTCAGATTCGACAAGCCCAGTTCATTGAGTGCAGCAACGGAAAGCTCAGACAGGTACCCAGGCGATTTCCCAAACTCCTTCTCGATTGGCGCCATCACATCAGCTATCGCGTTTGCATCGTTTAGCAGAAAAAGCTCGGGGCTCAGTGGCCGTCACAAGCCGGACCTCGTCGCGCTCGGTCAACTTTTTCATTCTTCAGTTCCTGGCGGTCACTCGGCGTACGGACTGGGGACCGGCGCGAACATGGCGGTGCCGCACGTGGCTGTCGCTGTGGCTCTGATTGTGAGCGTGCACCCAGACCTGGCGGTTGACGAAGTCAAGATCGTGCTCTACACGGCCACGGACCAGAGGAACCTCAAGGCGACAAACTACATGTGCGGCGGCACGTCGGACTGTGTGTGGCCCCAACACCCAGTGCGGTCACGGCCGTGTGGATGTTTTGAGCGCCTAGGAAGGCCTCCGGCCAGCTCGCTAAGGCGAGAAAGAGGCTCAGTCTCTTCTGAGCACCGGCTGTGAGTCTTTTGGTGGGCAGGCTAGAGAGAGGCTACGGTACCGGCAAAAGACGAGCAGAATAACACAATAGCACCGGTTGCACCCTGAGATGAGAGAGCTGCTGCTGTCATCCTCTGCTTCGAAGAACCCTTCGGCACGGATGGCTCTCTCTCTCTCTCTCTCTTCTTCAAGGCAACTCTGGTCAACAGGATCGCGCTCGGGTTCTTGAAGACGAGCGGATCTGGTACATACTGTAGTCGCAGCCTTCGATACTGTAATCGTGAGTCGCGACTCCATGGCGAGAGCTTTAATCACGAATCGTGAATAAAATCGCCACAAGAGGGCATGCAGACCACAAAGGCAGAAACACGGACGGATGAGTCTTACGGGTTCGTGGGCTCTGGGTGAGAGGGGAACACCCCCCTCCCGTTTCATTCTGGAAGGCGCTTGGCTCGGATCGCACATCATCGCTCATTTGCTGACCTGTGTGTGTGTGTGTCTCTCTCTCTCTCTCTTTGTGGAGATCTCCGCCGAATTGACTGACGGCTAAAGCTGCCATCCAAACGCGATTGCTGGCCACGACCGTCGACCGTGTGGACAGACAGTGGTGTCTGGAGGCCTAGCGAGTGCACTTTCTCGTACCATTTTGATCTCCCCTGCTTCGAATTGAAAGGGAACGACGAGCGGACGAACGGACGGATTGGCTGGGCATCTGATTCGCCGTTCATACCGAACTGGGGAAAAGAACTCGCGTGGACAGGACAGCTTCCCATGCAGGGAAGGAGTATGCTCTGAGGAAAAGCGTCAACCTTCGGGTGCCTCCAATCAACTCCCCAATTCTGCGATCTCCGGCTTCGGCATTCGCTATGCGGATAGCGAATCCTAGCAGTGAACTGACGAAGTCGCTCGAGTTTGCGTGTTGCCCAAGATGTCGTGCGGGGTTTACAGTCGAGAAATGCTGGCTCGCAACTGGCGAAAATAGGCGCATATCGAAGAGCTGTGAGCTTCCGATGGACGTCTTACCGAGAAGTACGGCGTCTGTGCTGTCGTGGTGGCATAGCAACGAGTCTCTTCCCATGCGTCAAGCGTGATGGCGTGCTGCTGAGCGTGATGAGCCAGCCACTCGTCGATATGTTATATCCACCGAATT
>JAASFQ010000653.1:0-17019 GCA_023333845.1 Globisporangium polare | reverse complement strand
CTGAAGCAACAAGCCTCGAATGCTCTGTCTCAACGCTTCCAGGTATTTCAGACCCCTTGTTGTCGATTGCATCTGATTCTGGTTCGACATGAGGAGTCTTGCGGGCTTCAGGTGGGCTCTCCTTGGACTTTGGAGCGGAGATCCCAAAGAGACGCTTCAATGCACCAGTAAACCCGCTTGTGCTGTGCTCTGGCGATGAAGGAGGAGCTGCTGGGCTGAGTTCTCTCGCTCTTGAACCCTGATCACCCGCGCTCTCGGTTGGAGGCTCGACAATACTGTACGATTCGTGGTCAATCGTAATTGCACGAGGCTCCACAGACGGCGGTAGCAGCGCAGTTCCCCATTGAACACTCTCGATAGCAACCGCTCGCTGCTGCCCAACTGATGCTGCCGATGATGTTTCGCGGCTTGTGCGACCAACGTATCCCGGGGTGTCGTCAAAGACCAGCTCGTCAACGTCAGCTTCATAGAAAGCTGGTCGCACTTGTGTGAACGTCGTCGGCTGTGCAGGACGACCAATAGAGGCCACCGCAACCTTCGCTGGAGCTGGCGGCAACGCCGGAGCCGCCTTGCTCTCACTTGGCTCCTCTTCCTTGCTTTTTCGCTTTTCACTGCCGTTCTTCTTGCCATGGATGTGGAAAATGTCCTTCAGACTCTCTTTCAAGGTCGGACGTCCATGTGAGCTGAACCGATCGTCACTTTTGTCTTCTGCTTGCTTGGCTGTCGGTTGTGGAGCTTCTGCTTGAACTCCTGCAACAACAACTTGCTGCTGCTTCGGTCGCGGCATCTCCATTCCTCCTCGTTGCATGATGTCGTACTCGTCGTCTCCTCTGGATGCGTACGCGTCAATCGAGAGCGAGTCTTGGCGAGTTGTCTTTGGAACTCTCGCACCACCAGTGGTCTGACGGCCATTGGTGTCTTGCCATTCGTCAGCTGCAGTTCGCTGCTTCGGTCGCGGCATCTCCATTCCTCCTCGTTGCATGATGTCGTACTCGTCGTCTCCTCTGGATGCGTACGCGTCAATCGAGAGCGAGTCTTGGCGAGTTGTCTTTGGAACTCTCGCGCCACCAGACTCAGCGACTGTATGACGGTTCGTTTTGTCCTGCCATTCGTCAGCTGCAGTTTGTTGCTGCGGTTGGGCAACCGAGCTTCTCATGAAATCTTCGTTCAAGTCGTCAATGTGGAGTTTTCTGTCGTTCTTGTTGGCGCTCCCATTTTCACCAACGACAGGATCGGCGAACCACGTGTCGTCGTCCAAGTCGAAGAGATCGCCTGCCTGATTCCGTCCGTCATCTTTGCGCTGCTTCGGCCGTGCAACCTGGGCGGGAGTGTCTGTCTTTCGCTGGACCACCTCGCTCTTCTTCTCCGGTCGAGCAACGCTTTGACGGTCTTCTTTCTTCTTGTCGTGCTTCGGCGTGAACGTCTTCTTCAGGTTCTCGCGCAGTTTGCCTCGCTTCTTTCCAGAGCTGCCCGACGGTGTCGCATGCACATCATCATCCGTAACAACTGACCGGTCGAAGCTCTCTCTTGCATCCGAGTCTGTCAAGCGGTTCGCGCGCGCCAGTTCGTTGTTGCAAGGGGAGCAGACGCGGTGTTTTTTGCGACTGATCTCGAAATACCGAAACACCGAGCAATCCGAGCACATCACGCGTCCACAGTGTCTATAGAACAGAAGCATACACAACCGAGCCATCAGCATCCAAAACCGAGCCCTTCAAGACGGTAAACACCTTCTCCACGACGTTACCTACCGGCAGTGGTGCTTGCGCCTCATGAGTGAGAAAGAGCTCGAGCACAGGAAGCAAGCTTTCACCGCATCGTCGTCCTCCCAGTCTACATTGAACAGCTCTTCGCTTCCTTTCCGCTGTCTGGTTTTCTGCTCTCGCGCTCCGGCCAATACGCCAACAGCATCAGCATTTCTGCCTGAACTCTGGGCACTTTTTGCGGCTTTCGCGGCCTTGGCCTTCTGCTTCATCGCCTGCTTCGCTGCTCTTCGGCTGGCGGCTTCACTTACGCGGCCACCGGGCGTGACGGCTCCGCCCGGGGTGACGCCACCAGCGTCTGATCGAGAGTACGTCGTGCTCGGAATGCTCGATACCGGGCTCACAGGGTAGCTGTACGCACCGTTATCGACACTGCTGCGGCCACTCACAGGTGGCTGGTGCTGTCGAGCATGCGCGTTTGCTTCTACGTAGTGGGAGCGTGTGGGTTGTGCTGTCGTTGTCGTCACTCTGCCGCGCGCGCGCTTGTTTGGCGCATTCCCGTAGAGATCATCGAAGTCCCCGTCGTCGTCCTAAGGCGACACAAGCACAGCGCCATCGCACACATAGCATTCAGACATAAGCACGGCCGTACTCAGCAGATTAGCGCATAACGCGCAGCTCGTCACCTCGTCGAAGAACGGGTCGCTCATGCCCGCTGTCCCTGCGTTCTTCCTTTCCTTCTGCCAGCTCTCTCTCGCTTTCTCTTTGAAGTCACGATGCGCGCAATCCAGCTCTTGCAAAAATACCCGGATGGAGGATCGTCGCACACAGTGTACCACACAGCAGTGTAGCACGAGCAAAAAGTGGAGCAGAAGTGGGCCGCTCCACAATGTGCTGAAATGTTGATGCGCGACACACAGCTGTGGATCGAAATGTGGAGCGCTTCGCCAAGAACGAAAGTTGCAAGACGAATGATGGCAACAGCGGCGACAACGTCGCCATCAGCGGCAGCGCGACGTCTCGCTCGCCCCGCACTGTTCGACGCGCACTGCCACATCCACGACCCGCGCTTCAATACGCAGAACCCTCAGGCGCAACACGAGACGCTGCGCCCCGTGATCAGACGCGCAGTGGCTGCGAACGTGACGTATTTGGTGTCCTGCGCGTGCTTTGAGGCTGATTGGGACGCGCTCGAGGCGCTGCTCGCATGCTGGGACCGCGAATTCAACAGCACAACCAGTGCAACTCATAGTGGCAACAGTACTACAGGTGGAGGTGGTGGCGACCAAGTACAGAGAACTCCGATCACGCTTGTGCCGTCGTTTGGCGTGCATCCGTGGTTGGCGCAGGAGCGGCGCGACGACTACCTGGAGCTGCTCAGTGCCAAGCTACAGCAGCACCCGAGCGCAAGCGTACGTTAGCATACTGTTGCTCTCCCTCTTGCATTGCTGCTAACTATTGTGCATCGCTTTCACTAATCGATGTGTCGCTGTTGTATTGTGTAGCTGGGTGAGATCGGACTGTGCAAGTCGTCACGGGGGCGTGCAGTAGAGCTCCACACGCAAGAACAAGTCTTCCGAGCGCAGCTGATGCTCGCGACTGAGCTCTCGCGCACGTGCGTGATCCACTGCGTGGGCTACTACGGTAAGCTGCTCGAGATCCTACAGGCGATGCTTTCGTCAGCAAAGGATAAGGGCCAGCTGCCGCCGCGCATCGTGCTGCACTCGTACGCCGGTGGGGCGGACCTGGCGAAGGCCTTTCTCGCTCTGGAGAAGAGAGCAACACCTGATAGCAGTACCCGAATCTTCTTCTCGCTGAATGTCAAGCAGCTCACAGACTCTCGCTCAGACAAAGCGGCGGCGTGTTGTGCGGCGATCCCACTGCGGGCGCTGCTGCTGGAGACTGACGCGCCCGACCAAGCACCGCTCGCCACTGATGTCGAGAGAGCCTGTGAAGAAGCAGATAGCGAAGAAGGAGGAGGTCTGGGATTCCGTTATAAGGAGACGCTGCTGGGGTCACCGTCCTCAGGTGAGCTCAATGAGCCCGCGCTTGTGGGTGTCGCCTACCAACGCGCTGCTGAAATCCGAGGACTCCCACTTGCAGAACTGGCGGCGGCCGTGCATGAGAACTCGATGACCGCGTTCGGATTGACGCAAGAATGATAAGGGTCCACTGGCACTTCATATGTCGCTGTGTGGTTTATTTTATGGATGGGGGGACTTGTGAGGATTGAAAACCCTTCCGCGAATCCTGTGTGGAGACGCGTGAGCTCACATGGCCGCGTAGTCGAGGTCGCTGTACAGGAGGCTCTGCATCAGCGGGTCCTTTGTGCCTGCAACAAATTCACCCACACAATAAGACACTGGTAGTCATCAAAGGAACTCTCTGGGTTGATGCTCCACACAAATCTGTACCTCGCTCGAATCTCTTGTTGCTGGTGTTGGTAGCTGCAGATGCCTGCTGTTTGAACACGACCGCGAGCACCACAAGCACTGCTGCGCCGGCCACGAGAATAAAAGCCGACTGGACGCCAACGAGCGCTGAGTTGCTATTGGCGCTGCTCTTGTCGTCTGCTGCTGCTGCTGCTGCTGAAGTTGAGCGACTCGATCGGACTCCGCTCGCTTCCTGTTGTTGTTGAGTGCTGGTGTTTTCATCGGTCCCCAGAGCCTCAAGTGGGTCGACTGGACTGGCGACTGCCTCATCAGCATCGAAAGCCGCCGCTTCTTGCGTTTGCTGCTGCTGGCTCTGGATTCCTCCACCAGCAGCTCCGGCATGTGCTGCTGCTAACGAAGTGCTCAGTTGCATATCCACAGCAGCACTCATATCGCTGATGTTTGGTGCTTGGGGCACCAACGACGCCTCGCTAGAGGCTACATCGAGGAGTGTCAGAAAGATGACTGCGAGCGCAGTGGCCGCGACCCAGAAGCGACAGAACGCCATGGAAGAGGAGGGAGGGAGTGGCTCGTTGGCTGTCAACTTCTTCTCGTCACTGTGGCAATTCGCGTTATGCCTCGATGGTCCCAGGACATCAGCGAGCGGACGTGAAGAGTCGCACACAGCATGCGACTCTTCGTTCACAACAGCAGCGTCAAGTCCACGCACGCTTCGCTCCCAGAACCCCCGCATCGCCATGCGCAGCGACACCACTCCACGACTTCAGCTGGATACCGCGTGCTATCTCAATGGACCGACCTGTGAGCGGCTACTGTGCTTAACGCGTGTAGTCTGTCACCAACAGAATGCATTTCACCAAGAGAGATACAAGGCCATACTCTATTCGACTTTGAGAAGTGAGTGACACACAAATTCACCTCTCATCACAGAAGCACGAGACTGACTGACTGACTGACTGTCCAAGACCAGGTGAGAGTCCAATCGAACTCTACCAGAGAGTCGAAAGCTCAAGAGCAATGCGCTCCTTGGAGCTCTGCCGTTTCTCAACCCGCCCTCGCCAAGCCAGCTCCATCTCCACTACGAAGCGATGGCAACGAACGGAATCGCCACCGTCGACACTGACTCAAGTCCCAGTCAAGCCACCAGCAACAATGAGACTGCTCTCGAGCCGCTGCGGTTCGCTGCCCACATGCTCATACTGAGTGCATCTTCTGCCTGGATTATGCGGTGGTTGTTCACTCCGGTTACGCTCGCCAGCCAAGTACGACTTCATGTCCATGCCGCTGCAAGTCCTTTGAGAGTGTTGAGCTGTGTGACGTCTCTAGATTCTTATTGATATAAAGAATGAAAGCGGCAAAATGTCGTGGACCTTAGCCTCCATGAGCTTCCTGTAGTTTGCTGCTCGCTTGCAGTAGATAGCACGCAAGACCAAGACCCGTCAGCCACCTAGGGACGCGTGCTCCCATTCCTTTGTTCACCACCGAGTCTGTAAAGTTCTCAGATCTTATCGTGCGAACTCACAAGAAGATCGAGTGCCTCTCTCCCATTTTCTGGGAGCTTTTCGCGAAAGTCTCTCGAGGGGAACACAAAGGACCGACCAGGCCCTCGCTCGTCGCTGCGTCAGTTGAAACAATGAACAACATGCGCGGAAACTCACCACGCAGAGAGATTTCCGAGACACCCGCACGCTCCAGATGTGCGTGGACAGCGGGGACTCGACAGCGTTGCTGCGACTCGTGGCTGGCGACAGCACTTCCATCAGCAGCAACAACAGCAGCAGTGCCAGCGTGGCTTCTCCCGCACTCAGCCCCAGCGAGCAGCTGGTTTGGCTCCACTGTCGAGCGCTCGTAACCACTCGCCTGAAGGACATCAAGGACCTGAAAGGGATCTTCTCCACTGACCACCGCATGATTAACAAGACGAGCCGCGCGATTCTCAAACCCTCGACGTTCACGAATACCACGGACCTCCGGTGCGGAAACATGCTGCGAGCTCAGAACTCAACGGGGCTGCTTGCTCTTGACACGAATACTACCAATTCGGCACAACAGAAGCCTCAATCGAAGCTGCTGCTGGATGGTTCGCCCTACGAGATGAATGCGTGGATGTTTCACGGCTTCCGGAACGAGTGGGCGGTGACTACGACGCACACCAACTGGTTCCTCGGGACTTTCGTGGTGCTCATGGTGCTCCAGACCTACGTGCTTGCCAGGCTTCTTTGGCGGACGACACCTTGGGGTCCGAGGCCCGGAGCGGCGCGACGTGCGGCTGCAGCGAACCAAGCGAGTATCACTCCGTAGTGTTTGCTATCGCGGTCGCTCACCTTCTGAGGTGCTTTGCTCGTGTCCGTTTGCCGAAGACAGCACGTGCGACGACAAACGAACTGGTCCTGTGCGAATGCGAAGTCCTTTGCAGATTGCTATCGAACTTGGAGCATTCGGAACCCATCGCATCACCATTCAGTGGGGCAGAGGTGAACGAGGCCTTGGCGCCAAAAAGGAGCAGCTCCGGTCAAGTTGGCGGCAAAACAGCAGCATATTTGTCATAACAAGGTGACATTTTCGCAAACCTGGCCTTCTCCGAGCGGGAACGACAACCGAAAGTGCCTGGAGTCATTGAGTTCAGCTGTCAACTTGCAAGGACGTTGCCATGACGACTCGCGAGAAGAAGCGAAAGCTTGGGAGCGCTCGTGCTGACTGCGAGTCATCTTCGATAACCGCCAAGAGCGCTCGCAACTTTGGCTCAAGCTTCGTCAGCTCCGTTCAAGCGCGTGCTCCAGCAATAGAGTCCGCGTTTACACTCGAGAGCGTCCAAGCCCGCGCGGGAGCCGTCACAGCTTCGCTCTTGAGTGGTGGCGATGTCGACGTTGACGAGGTGCTTCGCGATGCAAAAGTGCATTTCCTCACGAGCGACCGAGCGAGTTGGGTCTTCCACGTGCCGCGCTGGTACCGTCGGGTCTTCAGCGAGTGCTCTCGAGCTCCAAGCTCCGCAGACAGCACGAGCATCTTCAGCCAGCAAGCGACATCACCGCTTCGCTATTCGCAATGGCTGGATGAAGTCTGGAAACTCCACCCAGAGCACCACGACAGCATCATGATGTTCGGCAAAGCGATCCCGACGCCGCGGTTCCAGCAGGCGTACGCTGTGAGCTACCGCTTCTCTGGGAACACCTTCGAGGCCCAACGAGTGCCTGAGATCCTGCAGCATTGCGTGGCGGCCATGCAGCAAATGGTCGTGAACCCAGAGACACAGGCGAGCTTCCTGCGCGGCGTGCTCGTCAACTGGTACGCGAACGGCGAGCACTACATTGGACCGCACTCGGACAGCGAAGGCGCGCTCTTCAAGCACTCGCCCGTGTTCTCGCTCTCACTGGGGGCCACAAGGAGGTTTGTCTTCGCTGCCAAGGCGACCAAGAAATGGCCATCAGCTTCATCTGCTGATGCTAACGATAGTTGTGAGGCTAGCCAAGAGGCTGTCGCCCGCCTGGAACTAGAGCTTCAGGACGGAGACCTCGTGGTCATGGGCGGCACGACGCAGCAGACGCACAAGCACGCGCTGCCAAAGACGAAGAAGTGCCTCGACAAGCGCATTTCCATCACCTTGCGGTGCTTCAAGTGAGCCACTGAATCTCAAGAACTTCGTACCAGCGACTAACGTGCTCTCCCCCCACTTGCGCTGCGGCTCAAGAGGTCGTCATTAATACACTCGTCTCCGCAGGAAGCTGCTTGAGGCCACCAGCTATTAACGCGTTTCGAAAGCTGAAATAGTGATGCAAAGCGACTTGGAGCTCGTGCATTGTCTGTCTTCCTTCTTTTGCCTTGAGCAAGGCGCTTGGACGCCGAGCTGACAGCTGACGATGGATCGGCCCTTCGCTCTCACAGTCCGTCCTTCTCAGGAATGCACCTACCGCTCGTCTCAGCCTCTTCTCCTCACCCGCGACTGTCCATCGCATTGGACGAGAACGATCTCGAGTCGTTGCGATCTTTTCATTTTCCAAGCATCGCAGCAGCACCAACAGTGAAAGTGGTCGATGAAGAGCACGGCCACCAGCAGCGACAAATTCCCCACCTCAAGCGTCGAGGCGAGCGACTTGTGGTCCGTGTTTTGGTGCATTGCAGCCATGGCGCTGGTCCACTGGACGAGCTGCCTTGTGGCTTTTCGGTCTTGTCGCGCCGGGTTTCTACAACAATGCGCTCAAAGTCCAGTACGACTCAGTCGCCCACGTCGCTTCGACTGACTTGGCCATTCACCATTCGCCATCGCCCGCTGCATCCCTTCGAATGCACGGCTGCCAGCTTGCGTGAAGCCCACACGCTGATCGTATAGATCCGCCATTCTGTACGCGCGGTAATCGTTGGGACGCGCGCATGCCATGAAGTGAAGCTCGGGCGCTTCTTGCCACGACCAGCGAGCGCGGCGGCTTTCTTCCGCATGGCTGCAGTGGGACGCCACCACACACGAGAGCGCGAACGGAAAGACACAGCGCCGCCGCCCTGGACTTCTTCTGATCCTTGCTGGCCGTATTTCTTCCTTCCCATATGCGCGGCTCTGGAAGATTCGATTCCTGTTACGAAGAGCCGTGGTGGTAATAATTCTGGGCTTCAGCTGCAAAGTTGAGGAGGTGAAACTGCTCCGTGGGCGCACGGGATTGGCTGAAACTCCATCGCGTCGACCATTTTTAGTCAATTGGAGAGCGAAGCTTTTCCGAAACGTCGCATCGCATCGCATGCGGGTTGGTGGCTGCCGGCGGAAGGAAACGGGCATGCGCGATCCAGCAGAAGAGCTGCTTTGCGCACGGCGGCACGTCACTCGCCTGCTGCCGCAGGAATGAATGGCCTGTTGTGCGTAGAAGCGTCCAGTGAAGCAGCTTCTGAAGGAGGCTCGCGCTCTGATCGCCATATCCAGTGAACTCGCATCTCACTCGCACAAACTTCAGTTCCGAGCTCCTCGCTCGATTGGTGAAGCAGTGGACAACGAGCGCTGCTGACTTCCTGCGTGTGTGCTGCTACTGCTGGTGGTTACTTGCTGCATGGCATTCTACAAGCCACGTGCTGCCGCCTCGTCCTTCGTATGCACGCTGCGATGCGCGCCAATGAACAGGAGAACCGTACTGTGGATGCTGACCATGGGCATGGCTACAGCAGGCGCGGCGGCGCTCAGTGCACAAGAAGACATCGCAGTGCGGCGCGAACACAACAAGGCACAAGCGCGAATGCTGGCGGGTGATGCGAGTGGAGGGAGTGCTGGCGGGAGTGTGTCGAGCGAGCTCTGCCACGACGCGCACTCGTTCCTGGGCGTCGGCAACACGCGCTGCCTGCACGAGAACATTGGCACGGCCGTGTTCTTGCTGGGCATCATCGTCGTCGTCTCGATCTTGTTCGACCGCTTGATCCACTTTGTGCGCCACAGCATCCACTGCCCGCAGCTGAGCAAGATCGTGGACCGCATCTTTCAAGAAGTCATGATCATGGGCTTCATCTCCATGGTCATCTTCACGCTCAACACGAGCGGCGTGATGAAGAAGATGAACTTCGCCGTCGACGCGCTCACACCGACCGAGCAGCTCCACTTCTACGAGTTCTTCCACTACATCGTCTTCCTCACGATGATCTACTTCATCGTGATCGTGCTGCTGCTACTCTTCATCGGCACGGTCGTGCCCAAGCTCATCTGGACTGCGCATGACGCTGAAGGGATGGAGAATGAGTACGAAGACAACCTCGACGCCGCGTTTGGTACCGATAGAGATGACGACGGCCACGACGACGACGGTGATGACGACGGACTCTACTTTGATCGGACACTCGATGGCTCTGAAGATCGCTTCACGCGTGGCGACGTCCACTCAGGCTCACGTCGCCATCCAACCCGAACGTCCACACTGCGCCGCGCGAAATCCGGCATGGACCTGGTGCAGGGCTCGCGCGCGTACAGCCTGCTGCTTGAGCGGTATCAGCGCGAGGGGTGGTGTTTCCGGTTCAACCTGCAAAAGCAGTGGCACTTCTGGAAGAGCTTCGAGATCCTGGCGTACAACATTTGTCAGAACCGATCGGGCTACATCTACAAGAACCCGGATGAGATGGAGCGGCTCTTTGGCGTCAAGCCGCCGTCGCGCTCGCAGAACCTGCTGCGTCCCGAGCCAGAGCAGATCCCCATGTCGTACGCGCGTTACCACGTGCTCTGCATGCGCAACTTGTTGTACCACATCACGGATCTGCACTACAGCGCACTCTTCATTCTCCTCGTGATCTCGGTGCTCCCATCGCTGTACCCATCGTACGACCACTGGATCTTCCTCGGCGTGGGCGGTGTGCTGCTCCTTGTGAACTTCATCATCCTCTTCAAAGTGCTGAAGATCCTGCGCGGCATCGTCGACGACCGGCTGCGCGTGATCACTATGCGCGATATCCGAACGCGGCTTGCGGACATCCAAAGCGCGAATGAAGACAGCTACACCGGCGCTCTCACACCTTCCGAGCAGGACAAGGCAGCCGAAGCCTTCATCACCATGCCGCCAAAGCGCTTGACCCTTAAAACCGTCGCGCTGGGCGTGCGAGCGATCATCCGCATGCAGATGTCTGCGCTCTGCCACCGCCAGCTTCACTACCACGACGACCGCTTCTGGTTCGACAGCCCCAAGCTGATGCTCAGGATGTTCCAGTTCGCGACGATCAGCCAGGCGTTCTACCTCGTCTGGCTCTCGCTCGTCGCGGCGCCTACCATCGTGGAGAAAGACAATGCCGTCTTCCTGCTGCCGCTCATGGTGCTGCTCCCGTTGCTTTCGCTGTGCATCATCACGCCGATGACGATGCCGAGCCTCGTTCTCGTCATGAGCCTGACTGGCATCTTCGTCGACCTGAACAGCGAGCTGAGCCGAACTGGACGCAAAGTGCCGTACGAAGTCGCGAAGACGCGGATTCGACTCATGCGACGATCGTTCCTCAAGAGCCACTACTCGGACAACGACGACTTGACGAGGTTCCCGGGATCGCCTGCGATTCAAGAGCGCAACAGTAATAATTCGGACACCGTTTCGTCGCCAACGAACGTGTTCCTGCGGATCTACGACTCCCCCAAGGCGGCTGCGGTGCACATCAAGCTGGGGACCGAGATGACGAGTCCGACAAACTCAGCGACTCGAGGCTCTATGGCCGAACAGCGTGAAGACTCGGCGGCAAACCTGCTTTCCAGGAAAAGCGGCGGCAGCAGTTCTCTCGGGCGAAGCCGTGGGCGCGAAGAGACCAATGGGTACAGCGGTCCACGTCGTTCGTTCAACCTCGCTGCGTTCCAAACATCTGCAAATCCGTCCGTCCTGAGCTCCATCTATCAGAGTCCACGGAAGCACGCAGATGGTAACAACAACAACTCAGCAGCAGCGAACTGGAGCCAGGCTCACTTCGATACTGGGAGCACAGAAGCAGCACGTACAGGGAACGACCCGAACAGCAGCAGCAACAACAGCATTGCGGTCGATCCGTCTCCAAGCCCAGCGGCCGAGCCCTTCAAGAGCTACTGCTCCAAGTACGGCGGGTATCCAGAGGCGTGAGGGCATTGTTGCGTCTCTTGTCTGTGTGCACAATACACCAACAAAAACAAACACTCATGTAATCTACGGAAACAGGCGGCGCATATCCACCACACGCACACGTAGCAATAAGCAATGAAAATTTAGAATTGATCAAATAACCTGCGGCTCTCAGCTTCTCGGTCCCTCCTTCTCATCTTCAGCACTCGCTCGTGACGGCATTCGCAGGCTTGTATCGATAGTTTGGACGCAGCGCGCGCTTCTCTTCCTGCACAAGCATCGATCAAACACTCCTTTAGTTCTTTACCATGCAACATACTGAAACTAAGCAGCTCACACGCACCATGGAGATGAGATCGTCTTGATAAATCAACCCCAGCTCGGCGAGTTTGCGCTGGGCCGTCGGGTCTTCCGGGTTCGTCGACTCGGGAGCTTTCAGAGACTGCGCATAGGTGCCAATTGCGCTCACGGCGGCTCCATTGACAGCTGATAAAGAGGGCGCCACAATGTGTGCCTGTGCATTCATGAAAGGAGGCATCAAGTGTGGAGGAGGCACACCTGCGGGACGAGGAAAGCCAGGAGCCACGCCCGGTGGCGGTATTGCGCCGGGAGGTGCCCATGGAGGACGAACGCCAAACCTGCATTAGCAACAGCAGTAACAGCAAACAATTAGCACCAATCCACAAACAGCTCTAGCCAGCATGGCGTAACGTACGGTGGCTGGATGTGGGGCGCACCAGGAATTTGAGGAGGGAATCCTGGCATTGCTATGTGCGGCGGCGGCGCCATCGGTCCACCAGGAAAGGGCCGTGGAGGCGGCGGCCCACGAAATCCCATGTTTGGTGGCATACTTCCGAGTGGAGGCGGTCGCATTCCGATCATCCCAGGAGGCTGAAGATGCTGCGGCGGTGGTGGCGGACGCGCAGGGAAGCCCTGCAGCATGCCTCGCGGCGGGAACGCCCCTATCATCCCTGTGTTCTGCGGCAGCGGGACATCAACGCGCTGCTTCTTCACATCTACGCATACAAACCACAGCATACAGTCCCAAGTGTCAATAACAGCGCACCACAACAATTGCCGCACAGCACGAAGTGCCAAAACGCACCTGCCGACACTGCGGAGTCTTCGCCCGGGACGTTCTGCATGCCGTAGATGTCTAGGTCTATAGAGTCACGACCGGGCTTCCCGTTCGGCACCGTGGTGATCGTCTCCTTGTGCACCTGCAGCACGTGGATCGCCATGCCGCCGGACGTCGAGAGCTTCTTGTGGCAGAGCTGGCACTTGAAGTGGCGCGCCTTCTGGTGCAGGATCAGTGCCTTCTCGGCGTCGAAGTTGCGGTCGCAGTAGTAGCAGTAGATGCGATTCTTCCCCCCGCTGGTGCCGCCGCCGGAGGAGAAAGAGGCGGTCGCTGCGCCGGCGTCGTCGCCGTCATTCGGGCGCTTCTTCTTGCCCATGGCCGTCCCGTCCTTCCAAAGAAAGTGGCGTCTCCGTCAAAAGGCAACCAATCCGCGTGAATGGAAACGATGCGCTTAGAAATGATTGTGGAAAGTGCAGCCGATTCTAATTCTAAATGTGTCTTTGTACTGGTAGTGGCGTGCAAAGTACGATAGCGGCATTTCTTTCGCAACCCACCTCTTCGATTTGGTATATCTGGATGCAACTCGCATTTGCTGATATAATAGGTATATTTGCATATCTCGCGAAGGCGCATTATACATATGAAGGTTTATGTGAAGATGAAGCCTGCTAGTTCCCGCCTGTTGCAAATGCAATCGATCGATCGTGGGCACAGGCAACCGCAATTCCGTGACGCCACACAGGGCCAATTGGTGCCACCAGCAGCAGCAGCAGCAGCAGCAGCTTCATGCATTCCCCCACACATGCGCACAGCTTCACCTTCACTCACAACCGTAGTCGACGTTCTCTCGCCAGCCTTCTTCGCAATCAATCACGTCCTCTCTCTCACATTCACATTTGATCGTCCCCATCCAACAACCCTTCATTTCAAACAACCCCCATGTTGCCACTTGAGGGGGGGAAGTTGGTTGCGGGCTCCACGTGTCTGCTCGAGCCAAAGGCGAGCCAGCCCCCCGCAAGGCGCCACGCAAAGCAGAGCAGTCTTCAAAATCGGAACAGCGCGCGGAAGGAAGAAGCGATCCGTCCTGAGCGTCCGTACGCTCTCTCTCTCTCTCTCTCTATTACCAGACCGCAACAGTGAAGCAGCCGAGGAGCGCATTGAGTGAGGCACCATGTTGGAGTACGACAACTCGGCGTTCTACTACTTCTCCATCTCGCTCGGCGTGCTCTACGTGGTCCCCGTGACGTACCTGTCGCTGCGCCGCATCGTCTACGGCGTGTTCCTCAAGGACCGCCTGATCGACCGCGCGAACGTCCGCTGCGACCGCGAGCTGCGCAAGATGAAGCAGCTGCAGGCCGAAAAGACCAAGCTCTCGAACGTCTTCTCGCCTTTTTTCCTCGCGAACCTGCTCGTGCTCGCCGTGCTCTGGTACGGCCTCTTCCAGATGGCGATCCTGCTCAAGGACGACTCGGAGATCAAGTCTTTCGACCCGTTCGCGATCCTGGGCATCGCTACGGGCGCCTCGGAGCGCGAGATCAAGCGCGCGTACCGCAAGATGAGTCTCATCTACCACCCGGACAAGAACATTGGCGACGCCGTCGCGGACCAGAAGTTCATGCTCGTCGCCAAGGCCTACGAGGCGCTGACGGACGAAGTCGCGAAGGCCAACTACGAGAAGTTTGGCAACCCGGACGGCCGCCAGGCGATGCAGCTCTCGATTGGGCTCCCGACGTTCCTTCTGAACCCGGCGAACCACAACATCGTGCTCTTCCTGTACCTGATCATCCTCGTCGTGGCGATCCCGTCGTGCGTGGCGCTCTGGTACTCGCACTCGAAGAAGTACGGCGACAGCATGATCATGTACGACACGTACGGCTTTTACAACTTCGCCATGTCGGAGCACGCACACCCGCGCATGCTCCCGGAGGTGCTCGCGGGCTCGGCGGAATTCCGCGAAGTACCCAAGCGCGCGACGGACGAGGCCGAACTTGGCGCACTTTTCCGCAAGTTCAAGCAGCAGGATCTGATCTCGAAGCCAAAGTACAACCACCCGTCGATTGCGAAGGCGAACATTCTCATCCACGCGCATTTCATGCGTGAGAAGCTGAGCCCGAGCCTCAAGAGCGACCTGAACATGATGCTGAAGAAGGCGATCCAGCTCGTCGACGGGATGCTCGAGATCTCGGTCGGCAAGTCGTGGCTGCAGACGACGCTGAACCTGATTGAGATGGAGCAGTTCCTCACGCAGGCGCTGTTCTTCAAGGACGCGCCGTTCATGCAGCTGCCGCACTTCACGGAGAACGAAGTGCGCCACATCATCACGGGCAAGAACGCCGTGCGCAGCATGCATCAGTACGTGGACATGGACCCGAAGGAGCGCAAGGGCCTGAACGATTTGACTGAGGAGCAGAAGGCCGAAGTGAACAAGGTGCTGGAGATGATGCCGAACCTCGAGCTCAACATCACGATTGCGGTCGACGATGAGGAGGAGATCGCTGAGGGCGACATCATGACGGTGACGATCCAGCTCACGCGCAAGAACGTCAAGGAGGGCGACACGTGCGACTTGGTGTACGCGCCGCACTTCCCATACCCAAAGCCGGAGCGCTGGTTCTGCATTGTCGGTGACACGAAGAACAACCACCTGCACGCATTCGGCAAGATCACATCCCAGGAGCGCACGGGCGAGCTCAAGCTGCAGCTCCAGGCGCCGCCGAAGGCCGGCACGTACCAGCTGGAGATCTTTGTCAAGTCGGACTCGTACATCGGCCTGGACCTGCGCGCTCTTGCCAAGGTATGCTGCTTCTGTGTGTTCGTTCTGTTGCGTTTATTGGGTGGATACTGATTATTGTGTGTGTGCTTGTTTTATTGTGCAGTTTACGGTGACGTCAGCCGCCGCGCTCCCAGTGTACCAGCCGCACCCCGAAGATTTGGAATTAGACAATGAGCCGACGCTCTTCGAGCAGGTCATGAACGCCGGGGACTCTAGTGATAGCGAGGATGAGGAGGTCGACGCCGACGACGCCGACGACGCCGAGAGCAAGAAGGACCAGTAGATATTTCCAGGCGCAGTCGTGCAGAGCAGACAAAGCTAAAGGCGTACAGCTACCGAGTTGAGACCTGAAGCGTGTTCGTGTTTGCGCGTTCGCGACCAGAAGCGAGCAGCATTAACGCTGATGAGAGGTTAATGCTGCAGAGCGACCAATACACGTGGAATCGAAAACGGAAAGTGTCGTCATGAGCTCGTTTGCACGCTTGCAAGATGTATGTTTCGCTCCCGGTATGTGGACACTCGGCTTCGAATGTAGCCATCTCGGTTGTCCACACCTTCCGCTGCGACATGTTGATGATGTTTGAAGAGCTCCGAGGTCTCCGGCGTCGAGACTTGGCAAGTGACATCGCTGGCGAGCAGTACGGTAGGTAGTGTACACTGAGTGGTGCAGCGCGCTTCTTGGACTTGGGGGCGTCATGTCCAGCGTCACCTCCACTGCGAGCTCCCACTTGGAGGACTGCCGACGCTCCCACATCCAGTTCGCGAATGGGGATTAACGAGAGCCACAGGTGAGAAACTGGCCAAGGTGCTCAGTATCCATCCATCCACACGCACCTCCCCCCGTGGGCCAAGCTCATTTCGTTCCGACCTTGCTCGTGCGGGATGAAGAACGCTGAAGCGAATGGGAAACAGCCGAGTTCTTCCTTTGCCGATGGCGGATACCATACCGTATCCCTCGTGTGTGTGTGTGGCTAGGATCTGTAAAATTGTAAAATGGACAAGGCCCAGGAGAGAGCGCTGTTCAGTGCTGAGAGGCCTCCGAGAGATCAGCTGCACGAGCGGATCACAGCCTCACAAAGCATTTCATATCGTCAGCGGCAGCAGCAAACCTCAAAGAGCAAAAGGAGCGAGCCAGCGTCACACCGACAGAAACGTAGAGAGCGTTCATGAGGATCCGATGGGATTTCGATGGCGAAGCTGCTGGAACAACGCAACGCATCGAAACCCCACCGTGCTGGCTTCCATCTCTTTGAACGCATGGACGAGTCTCACGATGAGCGTGGCTAAGGCCTGCCCACGTGGTCTCGAGTGGCCAGGAGCTCGTGATGATTTCCGCATCGACCAGCTCGCTCGGCCGCCATTTCGAGCGCGAGCCTGGAAATAACCCCCAGAGAGCAGATGGTTCTTCGTGCTCGAGGGGCGCTTGTTGACGAGACCAGCAGGCAGTCGACAACGGTAAACGAGCCTGCTGCTGCTGCTGCTGCTGCTGTGGGGCTGCACATCCGCCACGGAGCTCTTCCAGCAAACTCCTTCCAGACAAACGGTG
>JAASFQ010000652.1:0-17033 GCA_023333845.1 Globisporangium polare | reverse complement strand
TCGACCTCACTGTTACCATCGACAGCAACTTCATCTGGAAGAGACCGAGCCGTGCTGGTCGACTCCTTGCATTCCCTCTTTCTCCAGGCAACGCTAACTAAACAATCAAACCTCCTTAGTTGCCCAAGTGCTGTCATGCTGTTAAACCTGACGAGGCGATGTGAGTGGGAGCTGTGCAAATGTAGCCATCTGGTGTTCAAAGTGCGTTCCCATCTCCATCAATTAGCTTCAGAGAAGTCGCAGATTTCTTCCCACAGATGCATCTTCTCACGCGTCGCAGGTTCATTCACTTCGTCCAGCTGGGATTGCCAATAATCGTATTCAGTCGAGCTCCGAGTGCGTCACAGTAGGTGTTGGCAACCAGATGCGACGAGGACTCGCAGGGTCCCATGCATCATTGTCTATCGTCCGCTACAGAGCACTTCGCTTCAGCACAAGACCGAGCGAATGCAGAACGGAGCCTGGCAATGGCGCACGTCAGGCTCGCGCCTACGCTCAGCCTCACGCGCGGTCAACCCCAAGAAATCTCCAGGCGACTCAGTGCCCGCCAGAGCTCTCGAGTTCCTTCTCCAACTCTCGCACAACCAGCTAGCCACCTGAACAGCTATTACCCGAAGCTTGCGTCTAACCAAGTATGGGGACCCGTCAAGGACAAGCGACAACGAGCGCTACGGGGCTTGCCTGGCTTCTCCTCGCCACAGCCTACCTCTGCTTCCAAGTCGCTCTTGCTGACCAGCAGCAGCAGCCCATGTTCGTCTACACGTTCGATCTCGCGTCTGCCGCGGCGCGATCCGCGTCACAAACGACTCGCCGACTAGTTCCCGCGCGATGCCAAGCGCAAATCTCGATTTCGCAGGTAGACGTCTCGGGCATCAAGAGCCTGAACGCAAACTGCTCCTCGACGCCAACGGAGTACCAGTGGCACATCCACGTCGAAGTGGGGCGCCAGCTCACCGAGCACGTCGGCTTCGTTTACGCACTGCCTCAAGGTTTCGACCGGCAACCTCTACGACCTGCTGCGAGCCTGTGGCCCCAACTCCGAGTTCGCGGATACGCCCGACTGCTTGCCAAAGATCCCACGCTACTCGTGCACGCCGGCCAAGTACGCTCTAGTGTGAGAAGGGGGACCTCTCGGGCAAGCTCGGCTCGCTCAAGGGCGACGCGACCACCCAGCGCGTGACGGACACCAAGGTCGACGAGCACTTCCCACTGGCGAGTGAGACTTCGCCGCAGTGGAACATCGTTCTGCACCCGGTCTGTGCGCAGAGGAAGAAGGTCGAAGACGCGACTGGCGCTGAAGCCGTGGATGGCGGGTGCTCTGCGTGGTGCTGGCTGCCGCATGGCGAGCGTGGCGTGAACAGTCGCCCGTGCTAACGGTGCGTTTGCATGAGAGTTTGTGTTGTTCAGAGTGCTGGGAGAACTCAGAGCTGGTGTTGTGTACGAGCACGAGCTTGGCTCTCGCGAGAGGTGGTTGCTGCTTTTGGTCTGAAGACCAATCTCAGTCTTAACACGAGAGTCTTCGGCGTGTGAACTCGCAGATATGAGACCGAACGGACGCGTGCCGCTCTCAGGTGGAAAAGCGCGTGAGAGGGTGTGTCGGAGCACCGTATTCTTGGACCCAGGGAGGTGTCAAGTGACAGCAAAAGCACCTTGCAGTCTGGGAAGTCTCGAGCGGAGGGGGTTCTTTGGGATTCGCTTTGCGCTTTCACGAACTTAAAAACGCGTTGAAGACTCGCGCTTCTTGTTTGTTCCTTGGAGGGTGCGAAACGCCATCCAGGCAAGTCGCTCTTCTCGACAGTGGCTGCCAATCCATCCAACTGCTCGCCGGAACACACGAGCGGCCGGCCACTGACGTCCGCCAAGCACCAAGCTTGGCTCATTCTCCAACTTCCTCCTGCCCAGAACTGGCCCGAGTCAGCCTTCGGCCTCTGCCAACACCTCCCTATCAAGATGCGCCTGTCATTCCCAGCAGCCACCGCCGTCGTTGCCCTCCTCTCACTCGCAAGCAACACGCTCTCCAGCGTCGCGGCACAGTCGTACACGTACACGTTCGCGTCGGTCACGTCGGCGGGCGTGAACGGCACGATCAAGGTCCAGTACTTAAACGCCACGAGCTCAAACGCGACGATCACGGCCGACCTGGACTTCTCCAACATCACGCTCACGGACCTCACGGCGGCCGAGGCCACGTGCACGACGGCGCCCACCGAGTACGCGTGGCACATCCACGTCCTGTGGCCCACGACGACCTCGAACGCCACGGCGGCGTCTTACGGTCAGTGCGCCAAGACCGTCGTGGGCAACCACTACGACCCGCTCAAGGCCTGCGGTCCGGCCTCCGAGTACGTGGGCACGACCAACTGTACGGCCGAGAAGACCGCGGCCTATTCGTGCTCGCCCACCACGTACGCCGCGAATGTGAGTGCGTGTGAGAAGGGCGACTTGTCGGGCAAGCTCGGCAAGCTCACGGTCGGCTCGAACAAGAAGGTGACGGGCACGTGGACGGACGCCAGCTACCCGCTCGTAGCGGAGAACACAGCTCAGTGGAACATGGTGCTGCACGCCGTGTGCGGAACGGCGACGCCGCGTGTGGCCTGCGCATTGGGCAAGTTCACGGCCGCCGCGGCCTCGTCGACGACCGCCGGTGGGACCACGACCACGGCCCCGACGACCGGCGGCACGACGGCGCCGACGCCAACGCCCTCGACCAGCGCTGCAGCTGCTGTTCACCGAAGCTCCGGTGCGCTCAACGGCGTGGTCGTAGCCACGACTCTGCTGGCGCTGCTCGCCACCTCGCTCTAGTCCCGCTGACCTGGCTGCCTCGAGACTCGAAGCAGATACCCGCCACATCCTCGTGCGTAGTGAGGTGCATACCGATAAACAATCCCATTCTCTTTACCAACACAAGTTCACTGTAAAGTGTAGCCGTGATAGTGGACCTGAGCACGGCGACACTTGATGCGAAGACATGGCTACATCTCATAGACTAGACATGGGTACACTCCTGTGATGGCTCGTCACAAAGGACGGATCGATCGACAAGCCACCACCCAGGTTCACCTGAACTCAATGCGATGCTGCATTTGTATACGGCTGGCTACCAGATCGCAAAGTGCTTCTCGACCACGCCAAACGCATTCTCAACATCCACAATAACGCTGTCGCCCTCCTCGTTCGTGAATCGGACATGCCCATGGAACGTCCCGTAGGGCTGAACGAAGTCACTCTCCACGAGCAGCAGCTTCGTGTGATCTTCGCGACTGCCCCGCGGGGTGAACGTCAGGTTCACGAGCTCGTGGGTTCTACACAGGCGTCAATATCAGAACAGGGAGGTTAGCTTCTTCCTGAAGATGCCAATCATGGTGGACATGAATGAGCCCATGCACGTACAAGCCTGCCACAGAATGGATCCGCCACTCCTCACGCACGGGGTCCTCTGGCACCGTGAACAGCACCCCGCGGAGCACAAACACGCGGCCGTTGATCCAGATCGCGTTCTCCTGGGACTCGCCGTCGATGTCGTACACGTCTTTGCTCAGATTGATGCCCACGGCCGCCACTTCCACGCTTGCTTCGCCACTTGCTGGAGCTGTCTGAACGCGAACACTGAAGCTCGACGACGCCCAGTTCCAGCGCGTGCAGCGCAGAGCGAGGCTGCGCGTCCAGTCGATCGTGCCCAGAGCTGGCCGGTCACTCTCTAGCTCCACTGACACGTTGCCAAAGCTGAACGAGCCTCGCACGGGACTACCAGCGGCCTTGTGCACGTACGCCGGACGCATAGCGTCGTTGCCCAGAGGGAACAGCAACGCGAGCGCTTCTTCTCGCTTCATGTGGAGATCGGCTTTGAAGAGCCGAGCCTCCCCAGTTGAGGCAGCAACCTACAGTAGTAGCCATAGCAACAGCAGAAACCTGTCAGCCAAATCCCATACCTTCTTTCATGAATACCTGACGCGTTTGTTGTGTACCGTGGTGGCCGAGGCTGTGATTCGCCACTCTCCTGTGGCTCGTTCATAGCAAAAGGAGATCCACTCAGCGGAGAGCGGAGCCTGCGAAGTCGTACACACCTGCAGAGAATAAGTGTGAGCTGTCAGCACTGCTACTAACGTAGGCGGCGGTGACTTCAATTGGCTCGGAAGTGATGTTATACCGTGCTGTCGATCGACGAGGCCGCAAACGAGAGGCCCAGACTCCCAGGAAGGCGTACTGAAGACACGAGCGCATTCCTGTCAGCTCTTTCCTGACCGAATTTGCGACTGAGATAGATAGCAGGTGAGGCATGTTTTCGTTACCAGAGTACTCGAACTTGTCTTGGTCGGGTGTGGTCTTGTCCACGATGTACAGGAACGCGTCGTTCGCGTACCCGAGCTGTTCATTCGCTCACCACACACACACACACACGCGCACACTCACGAAGCTTGTTGAGTCTCGCAATACCACACATTAGCGTCCAGTGCTCTAACAAACACACACTGGATAGCTCACGGTCGCTCGCTCACCTTGACGATCGCCATGCCGATGAAGAAATCCTGCGTGCTGAACGAGCTGTAGTGCCACATCTTGGTCTGGAACGTGTTCGCTCGCCAGGAACTCGCCAGCCATGATCCCTACGCATCCGTGTGGAACGTCACGTTCTGCACAGGCGCTCTCCACCTCCCAAACGGATAGGAGTTAGAGCCATTAGCGACAGCAGCTTCGCCATAGACGCGGTCGTGAAGCAGCGAGCTCTCTAGGAGCTGCGCTGGGAAGAGTCTCGCGTGCGTTGAGGGTGCGCGTAGGTCCTGCTGCGAGGGCGAGAGGTACCCGACGAGTGCTGCGAGGCACGCGAACAACGCGATGCACACCGTGCGGGTGTTGAGCGAGAGCTGGTAGCGCGACGGCTGCATTAGTGTCTGTATATCCTCGAGATGTTTGAGTGGCATGACGCAGAGAAATGGCCTCTCGTTCAGATTCAATGGACCCACCTAGTGTCACACACCTCCTTTCTGGAACCCTATGTAGGTCTATCTCGCTTTGCACTTCAAGCACTCGGTTACGATTCAGAACCGTCGTGGGGTACGCTTTTGAGGGAAAAACCTCGCACATATCCTCTTGGACGGAGGTTCTTTCACGCACAAAGTCAGACAACAGCATGATGATGATACCCCCTCACAGGCAACAACAACAACAAGAAGAGAAGAAGGAAGCAGCGACACGATGGTGCGGCCATGGACGAAGAGCTACGCTGCTGCTGTTCGTGTGTGCGTGACTGATACGTGGATCTAATGCGCTGCCGCTGCTGTGTGTCGTGTGTATGTATCTGTAGGCCAACACGCTCGCGCCGTACCTGACGGCGATCCGCCACTCGCTCGACGCCGCGCTCTGCCTGCGCAACTTCCCGTCGCAGGTGGTCGAGCGCCACAACAAGCCCGAGGTGGAGCTGCGGTGCGTTCCTAATTCGGCATGCAGTGTTTGATAGACAAGCGCCGTGTGTGTGTGTGTGTGTGTATGCTAAGCTATGTATTGTGATTGAAAGCCTGAGCAAGGAGCTGCTGCTGAACCCGATCCTGATCTGCCGCAACGAGACGGAGAAGTGCCTGATCGAGCCGTCGGTCAACTCGACGCGCGTGAGTATCTGCATTAAGCAGGCGGACGAGATCGAGACGATCCTGTGCCACAAGTTCAACCGCTTCCTCATGCTGCGCGCCGAGCAGTTTGTCATCATGCGCCGCGTCGCCGTCGAGGTATGAACTTCGCTCCACGATTGACCACTATCAGCGCATTGGAAGGGATCTAACCAGTGTGGCGTTTTGCTCGTTTGAATGGCACTAGGGCTACGACATGAGCTTTTTGATCGTGCACACGCACCTGGAGAACATGTACAAGCACAAGCTCATCGACTTCATCATCACATTCATGGAGGACATCGACAAGGAGATCAGTGAGATGAAGATCTCGCTCAACGCGCGCGGCCGCATCGTCGCGACCGAGTTCATGAAGCAGTTCACGTAGAGAACAGCTACACAAGCTCACACGCACTGCCATCTAATTAAGAAAAACATAAGCTCACGCCCGCCGCCATGGACATGATAAACACAACTCAATAGCCAGCTTCTACTTGGGTTGACACGAATTCATCTTCACACATGGACTGAGAACGCTCGTTCGAATGTGTGATAATGATACAACCTTTTGTCTTACTTACTGAACGAGCTCCTGATGAGCTCAAGCACACGAATGCAGTGACTTCTCTAACTAATACCTATCGAAAACCTACCTGCACACCACTCTCTCTACATGATGCTGCAATTCGTGTCCGGACGCTCGGGCTCGTCACCGCAGGGCTGCAGCTTCCCGATGAAGCACTTGTCGAGCATCTTGCGCGCGTTCTTCGTGTGGAACTTCATGTCCTGCGTGCAGTCTGGGCCGCCGGCCTTGCGCAGGATCGAGCGCGGGCCGCCCGGGTGCACGTCCAGGATGCCCGTGACGTCGAACACCTCGTGGTTCGCCACAAGCCAGCACGAGTCGCGCGTCTTGTGCAGCTTTACCTCGCAGAGACAGAGCTTCGGCACGCTCGAGCAGCGCGGATCCACGTCCTTTTCGCTCGTGTCTGTGTCGGTCAGGGGCGAGACAGGATCTTGTGGAACGACCTTGGCATTCTCGAGGATCACGCTCTTGCCGCGACGCGGTGTTGTCACGCTGCTATTGTTGCTAATGTTGTTGCTGCTACTATTGCCGAAGCTGTCTTGGCGCGAGCGTCGTCGACCGGGCGTCAGCGGCGCGCTCTTCGGGTCGATAGAGAAGAGCTCCTCCGCTGGGTTCTGCTGCGCATGCTCGCTGTCCAGTGGTCGGCACGCGTCACGCGCACAGTCGGAGATACTGCCCTGCCGCGGCCGGTGCTGCTCGACCTCTAGCACTTCCTCATAATCGACGACGATGCTCTTCGGCGGCTGCTCGAAGAGCCCATTCACAATGTCGTCGCTCGCGAGCTCCTCGAGGTCCAGCGCGCCCATGGCCCGGCCGATCGCGCTAAAATCCAGACAACTGTTGTCGCACTCGTTGTCGTCTCCGTTGTTGTTGATAGTGTTGCTGCTGCTGTCCACGGCTTTCTTCATGCTGATCAGGTTCGTGCGCTGCTTGCTCGAGCGCTTGGCGCGCGTCCCAGGCAGAATGCGGCCGTCCTCGACGCCGTCCACCTGGGTCATGCATTTCGGGTAGCACTGCCCCATACTGTCGCGGCTGCTCTCGTCCTCGGCGTCCTGTGCGCGAGCCGCGTTCTCGACAACTGCGTCCGCAGCAAGTGCAAGCGGCGACGCCTCTGAGTTCTCGATCTCCACCACGTCCGCCTCAAAGATCGCTTGTTGGTGGTCGCGGTCGTCGCCGCTCCTCTCGCGCAGCTGCTTCTCGCCGGTACCACGACTTCCGTGACGTTGCCCCGTTGGCGCGGCCGTGGGCATCGCCAGAAGCGGCGCCAAATTCACCGAGAGAAGGGTCGCGGAAAGTGGCGGCGACGAGGATGGGGAGCTCTTGATTGCCGCGGACTGCGGCTGCGGTCGAGAGGGCGTGGCCGCGAGTGGGGTTGCTGTCTCTGCCGCCGCGCTGCTCTGTGCCGAGCCCTTGCTGACGCTGGTGCTGCTGGTGCTGCTGACCTGCTTCACGCACATGGCGGTGACGAGCGCGGGTGTTTCTTTCGCTGGTGTGGAGAGCGGCGCAGAACCAGATGTGGGCGATGCGAGTGCGTCCAGATTCGGTCGTCCCGCGCGCGATCGTGGTTGCCTTGTGCCTTGTCCGTCTGTCGTGCGATCGTGGTTGCTAAAGGAAAGTTCGATGACGAGTGTGTAGTTTACGACATTCCCTCTCGCTTCTGGACAGAGAAACGTTCGCTGGAAGCTGAAATATCCGGTTAGCTGGAATGAGCGGGCTGGAATGTGATCCAAAAGTGGTGATTGCGTGAACCGATCAAGCGATCACGCTAAAAAGTCGGAATTGAGTGAACGAGCCAATCAGCGAGGGCGAATACATTCCGCGTCGCGCAGACGAGGATGGCTCCTATTATCTTCGAAAGGGACATGAGGCTTGTTCTGCACGCTTCAATGTGGTTGGGACACACTCGATCAAGTTCAGCAGGAGAAAGGAGCAGTGCACACATCGATTGCGCGATCGTCGCTATCCGGAACGCATCCCGATTATTTGTCCAGTGTATACCAGTTGTTCATTCCAGTCTCGATCGGCTCCGCATGCAGAGCCACAACTGCGCACTGATGTTCTCGAGAGCGGTTAGCATCCGAATATACGCTCCTGGAGACACCTTTCTCTCGACGGTTACATAGCCGCGTGCCTCCTGCGAATCGAATGACATGACGAAGTGATGTCATTCCAAGAAATCTGGTGTTTCATACGAAAACAAACAAATCTGGCGGGTCTTCATTCTTCTTCACCTCCAAGACTCGAACGGTCTCATCTCATATTTGTATATATCCACATGCAGCCCACGGACAGCGCCACAATTCAGCTTTCATCCATTCTGCGAGTGAGTCACTCAGTCGCGTGGATCCTGAAAAGTCGCGCGGGAGGGCGGCGCTGAACCTGAAGCATGAGCAGCTCGGACCACGCGGTCTTCAAGCGCTTCTCGCGGCAGCAGCTCATCGTGCGGCGGCGCAGCATCGGCTTCCAGACGCTCACGTACGCGGGCACGACCTCTCCTTTGCGCTGCAAGCACTGCGGGCGGCACTTCAACCCCGTGTGGAAGGAGTACCTGTGCCACGTGTGCGGCCTCTGGGTCTGCCACACATGCTCGAGCGTGGTCGAGCGCGAGCGCGAGATGTACGTGATCCACTTCATCCGCGCGTGCGTCGACTGCCTGAGCATCGTGAACAAGTGGTCGGACCCGGACCTGCTCACGGAGTTCGCGGTCTCGCCCTGGGTCGTGCAGTGCTCCAAGTGCCAGCTCGCGCTGCACTTGGCCGACACGCTGCGCACCAAGCCCGATCTGCGCCATGCTGTGCTGGGGCTGCTCAAATACTTTGGGCACCCGGATGTGGACGTGAACAGCGCCACGCTGAGCGAGATCAACGAGGACGACTGGGTGGCCACCAACACAGCAGAGGATGAAGAGGTCTGCTCGCTAACAAGCATCATCGGGGGTGATGGCGGCGTAGAGGCCGCGGACACCAGCAAGGCCGGCAAGCGCGAGGTCGCGCAGCTGCTCGTGCAGCACTGCTTCGACGTGGCCGTGAAGGAGATGCTGCTCGCCGAGTGCGTCTTCGCCGAGTCCGATGGCTCGCGCGACTATCCGATCTACTTTGACGACGAGACCGAGGCCCCCGGCGCGCCCACGATCGCGCACGAGCCCAACTGCGATGAGTGCATCCAAAACTACGATCTGATGGGCCGCAACCTGAACACGAACGACATGCAACTGCTCTGTGAACTTGCAGCGAAAGAGCTGGATGCGCACAAGGCTTTTATTAGTATTCTTAATGGCAAGAAGCAGCACTCGGTGGCCGTGCAACCGGGCTTTGAGTGCGGCCAGCTGGAGCGCTCGCAGACCTTCTGCGCCTTCGCGCTCACGTCGTCGCGGCCGTTCCTCGTGCGCGACGCGACGCTTGACATCCGCTTCCGCAACTTCGAGATCGTGAGGGGCAGTGCGCACAAGCAGTTCTACCTTGGCTTCCCGATCGTGTCTTCCACGGGCGTGACGATCGCCTCGCTGTGTATCATCGACATCAAACCGCGCATGCACATCACGACCATGCAGTACTCGATCATCCGCAAGCTCGCCGAGACGATCGGCAGCATCTGGACGGAGAAGTTCCACCAAGTCTAGGCTACCAGTGCAGTTGATACTTTGAAGGTACGCTTTCATTTATGCAACCCACTGTGCGGGTTTGGTACTCCAGGCAGAATGACTCTCTCACTGGTGCTATTAGTTCTTGGGAAGCCATTGGTACCAAGACACTCGACAAACCTGAAGCCTGTCTCGCAATGGCTCACTCTCAGTCGGTCGCAGTGTACCTTGTCGCAACAAGCAGCACAAAAGCACTTTGACCCGCAGTCGAGACAGAGCACCAGTGCAGCTTCGCGTTTGCTTTCACCACCCGTTGTTTCATTTGCTGCACACTCGTCGCAGCAGCGCAGTGTGGGCTGCTCTCCCACCCTGTCGCGATTAATTTTCAGCCGCTGAGGCAGGATTCTCGTCAGGAGTCCATCTCGTTGCTCCTTCTTTTTGAGCAGCTCCTGCTGCTGCTTGGCCGTCTCGAGCGGGTTGCGCCACGTGCTCTGGTTCGTTTTCTCGTTCCAGAAGTACTGCGTGTAGGGCGGTTCCTGCAGGTAGAACGCCTTCCAGTCGCCCAGTGCGGCCTCCATCGCGAGCGTTGCTTCATCTTTCGGCTCAGCAAACAGCGTCACCAGCAGCGCCGACGCGTCGCGGATACCCAGTAGCGAGCACGCGCTGCGCACGAGGTCCTCGCGGTGCTCGACGAAGTGCATCTGCTTGTAGAGCCACGCGCTCGCGGACGCGCCCACCTCATACCAACCTTCATGGTGGTCTGCGAGCGTCGTGGCGCAGTAGCTCAGCACGAGCACAGTCGTCCACACGAGGTTCGTCGCGTCCTCCTTGCGCGTCGTGAGCAGCAGACGCGCGAACGGCACGCCGAGGCACTTGGCGAGCGACTTGGACGGCCGCCAGTGCTCGTTCGAGCGCACGCTCTTGCAGACGAAGTCCAGCACGCTCTGTTCTGTGAGTGGAGGCGCGTTCTCGTCCTCGGAGGCCTTGGCCTTCGCTGATGAATTTGTAGCAGAAGCACCTCGTCGCGGCATGGTTTCAAATTGTGAATCGTGTGTGTGTGTGTGTGTGTGTGTGTGGAAGCGTCTGAAGAGATGATTTGAGCTCTTCAACTTGGAATGTGTGTCCGTTTTTGGGCTCAATTGCATTGGTATCAAAAGCGGGTGCTTTCATGGTACTTCTAGTAATGCGTAAGCCTTATTATCTACCACATTAAAAGGCTTCTTGCTTGAGAGGTTTTGTAGCATATTTTTGGCGGGAAACGCAATCGCCAAACTGCCAGTTTGACAAAGCTGACGATTGAGCAAAACCACGAGAACCATGCGCAGGTCGACGCGAGCAGCGCGGAAGCGCGACGACGACGGCGATGGCGACGACGCAGGTGCTGGTAACAACAAACGTGCTCGCGCGTCACTGCCACCAGCCAAAGCAGCGCCCGTGAACAGCAACAAGAAGAGCAAGCGCACGGCGGCGGTCAAGCGAGCGTCGCCTTCTGATCCACCGTCATCAGCATCAGATGATGGCGACTGTGATGCTGACTCGGGTAACGACGTGCCAGTCACTGGTATTGCTCCAGAGTGGGTGCACTCGCTCTTCTCCAAGGAGCAGCGCGCGCAGTGGGACGACTTCTTGCGCACAAAGTGCCTCGTACGCGTCGGTGACGACTTCTACGACCTCTTTGAGCTCGCATGTGCCATCTCGAAGGAACATCCGCTTGGTACGAACATATTTGTCGGAGGTGCTCAGTCGATTATTGCAAAAGATGACGTTGCGCTGAGGGCTAATTGGTTCTACTGTAGGTGCGTTTATCGACTCGCTGGGTATTCGCCTGTGCGGATCATTTGATCTTCTCGATTGTACTGCTAAAGCTGTTTGCGATGGTGACAAGAAAGTCGCTGTGAGCTTTGACAAGCCGCTCTTCCTGCACGGCCGGTACTTCCTCGACCCACCCGAGGTGACGACTGTCTTGCAAGATGCATCAAGCGACGCCAAAGGAGCGCACTGGGGGTACTTCAGGTACGCGTTTGCTTCGATGTGCTTGTCTTTGCGTGTCCCCACTGTCTTGTGACCATTTTGGAGCTTGTTTGTCCCGCTTGATTGCAGAGACTCTCCTGAGCAGACTCCCGAGTACATCGTGTTTGCAGAAGATAGCTCGAAAGGCGCGTTCAGCGTCGCTGGATCCAGTCTCTTCCACGTGCTCGACGCGCGCATCAAGGAGCAGAGTGCCAAGAGCTCCACAGACGGAAGTCTGGCAGAGCTGGCAACCAAAGTCGATTCGTATCTACGCTACCGAAAGATCCCATCGCACGTGACGCCAGTGACACGGAGGCGCAAGCGAGCCAGTCAAGCGACGGCACCTTCACTGCACCAACTCGGCATCGTCGTGCCCTACGACGCGAAGAAGCAGACGGGATTCCGTGAGCTGCCTGTCGTCGGAGAGCAACTCGCGGCGCTTCTTCAGCGAGTTCAGGACGGTGATGCAACCGCCCGGAAGGCACTCAGCGGACTGATCACTCGCGCTACCATCGCGACCGACGAGTGCGACTTTGGGACGAGCTTGCTCCTCGGACTGGACCTGTTCACAGCTGGAGCCGCTCTAGAAGTACGTACCCATTTGCATCGCCGATAGGAAATGACTGACAAGAGCGGCTAACTCCATTGCTGTTGCTGTTGTGAACCCACAGAAAGAGTCGCTGCAGCTCTTGAAGGTCGCGTACATGCTGCTGCGCCGTCTGGACTTCTACAAGATCGCGAGCGCACACACCACTCACCGCAGCACTGGTAGCAGCAGCAGTGCTTCCTCCAGCGGGCACCAGCCGCCAATCCGCAGCATTGTCCCAGCCACATCACCGGCTGCTGCGCAATCAAGCGCTGACGACGCGCGTGGTCAGCCGTCGTCACACGTCGCAGATGCTGTGCGGCCCAAACGAACCACGGCCTCACTTCCGCAATGTTTCTGCAGGCCATAAATTCTTGAAGCCCAATATAATCTTACTTCGGGTACCCGTATCTCCTCTATTTTCGGTCTCCGCACCTTTTCGGAAACTGCTGGCTCCGGTTGGTTGGCTGGCTGCTCTGTTCCGGCCGTATAACTACTGGCAGCCACGGTAGCCGCCACGGAGATCAAGCGCCGGCGCTTTGCGTCCGTATCCTCTGGTGTCACCCTTCCGTCCGTCCATCCGTCCGTCGTGCCTTGAGCCAAGCATTCGCCGTTTGGTCCGATCGTCCGTGCACCACCACCACTCTCATCCCAACTAGAACACAATGGCCTCTTCGCTCGCCGCTGCTGAACGCGCGACCGCCGCCGCGGCGTCCACGATCGCCCCCATGGAGCGCTCGTTCTGGTACAAGGAGGCGCTGACCGAGGACCTGTACCTGTCCACGACGCTCAAGAAGGTGACGTTCGAGGCGCAGTCCGAGTTCCAGACCATGCAGATCATCGAGACGCACTCGTTCGGCAAGACGCTGGTGCTCGACGGCAAGACGCAGTCGGCCAAGACCGACGAGGCTGTGTACCACGAGTCGCTCGTGCACCCGGCTTTGATCGCGCACCCGAACCCCAAGACTGTCTACATCGGCGGCGGCGGCGAGTTCGCGACCGCGCGCGAAGTGCTCAAGCACAAGTCGGTCGAGAAGGTCGTGATGGTCGACATCGACGAGATGGTGTGCAACCTGTGCCGCAAGGAGATGCCCGAGTGGGCTGACGGTGCCTTCGAGGACCCGCGCCTCGAGGTGCACTACACGGACGCGCACGCGTTCCTCAAGCAGTACGACGGCACGTTCGACGTGATCATCATGGACATTGCCGACCCGATTGAGGCCGGCCCGGGCTACGTGCTCTACACGGAGGAGTTCTACAAGTTCGCGGTCACGAAGCTCAACAAGGACGGCTACTTCGTCACGCAGTCTGGCCCCGGCGCTCTCTACAACTGGGACGAGTGCTTCTCGGCCATCTACAGCACACTCAAGACGGCGTTTAGCACGGTGCTGCCCTATACGATCGACATCCCGTCCTTCGGCTGCGTCTGGGCTTTCACGATGGCGACCAACCACGAGGGTGGTGAGAAGCAGGTCAAGGCCGTCCGCACGCGCAACATCGACGAGACCGACGCTCTCGTGGCCGCGCGCATCCCCAAGCCGCTCAAGTTCTACGACGGCATCAGCCACCTGGGCCTCTTCGGCGTCCCTAAGCCGATCCGCGACTCGCTCGAGAGCGAGAAGCGCGTCATCACCGTCGACAACCCAGTGTTCATGTACTAAATACCTACAAAAGCCCAAGAGCGCGACGAGCCAACGATGGCCACCGGACACATATCCCGTCGCCGTCATCGTCGTGAGCGAATCATTTAGATGCTAGCTGTTTGGTGATTTAAAGCATCTTGCAATCTTTTATTCCCACAAACATCTCCATGTGCGACTCGCTGGTCTTGTCCATGAAGATAGTGAAAGCCTAATGCCCATAGTCATGCGGTCGATTGCTGTTGGTGGTGTGCTGTTTATTCGGTGTCTATAAGCAACTGCTACGGTGCGTGTGCTGGTGCTTGGGTTTGAACTGTACTACTAAACGAGGTGAAAGCTTGCTACTTTCACGCTTAAGCCGAGGCGGCATCCTCCTTGTCCTCGCCCACTTCGTAGCGCTGGTAGGCGGCGACGCTGAGGTCCACGCCGATCTTCTTGGCCGCGGACTCGACGAACGCGCCGACCTTCGGGTTGCCCTCCTCGATGAAGTGGTCCTGCTCCAGGAGCGTGAACTCGGCGAAGAACTTGTTCAGGCGACCCTCGGTCATCTTCTCCACGATGTGCGCCGGCTTGCCCGAGCCAGCCACCTGCTCGCTCAGGAACGCGCGCTCCTTGGCGATCAGCGCCTCGGGCACGGCCTCGCGCGAGAGGTACTTTGGCTTGGCGGCCACGATGTGCATGGCGAGCCGGTGGCCCAGGGTCTGGATCTCCTTCACCTGGGCCTCCGAGACACCCGCAGAAGGGTACTGCAGTGCCACGAGCGCACCAGCGCGGCCGAGGCCAGGCGCAGTGACGTTGTGTAGGTAGCTGCAGATCGTGCCTTCTTCGAGCTGGAACTTGACCGCGCGGCGCGCCACCACGTTCTCGCCCACCTTGCCCACGAGCTCCGGTACCTTCTCGGCGACCGTCATGGTGCTCTCCTCGCCTGCCACGACGAAGGTGCCGAGCGACTCGCCGACGAGCTCCGCGTTGCCCACGTCACTCGAGAGCGCGAGCGCACTCGAGATCTCCTTGACGAGGTCCTGGAACTTGTCGTTCATGGCGACGAAGTCCGTCTCGCTGTTGATCTCGACCATGGCGCCGGTGTTGCCGCTCACGTGCACGCCGATGAGGCCCTCGGCCGTGGTGCGGCCGGCCTTGGCACTCGCGCGCGCGATGCCCTTCTTGCGCAGCCACTCGAACGCGGCCGGGAAGTCGCCCTCCGTGGCCACGAGCGCGTTCTTGACGTCCTTGAGCGGCGCCTCCGAGGCCGCGCGCAGCTTCTTCACGGCCTCGATGTCCGGCTTGTACGTGCTCATGGCGCGCACGGCCGAGGACGATGGCGCGAGGGTCATGCGCAGCAGCGCATTGCGGCCGCTGACGGTGAACGCGCGGACCATTGTCGATAGAGAGAGATGAGTCTTCGGATCGCTTCGGCGGGAGCTCTTCGTCCCGAGCGCTCCAATTGCGTTTCTATGAGTGTGGAGTGGGTGGCCCAAAAGCACTTGCGGTTACGAACAGAGCGTAACCCGATCATCATCGAAGGACGACAAATCCTTGCAAAAATACACGCAGAGCGGAAAATACTTGCTAAACTGCACCTTTGAAATCATAATACAGCGTGTATAATGCAGATAATAGCTTTATCTACCGATTTACGCATTCAGTGCGCTTGGGGGTACACAAAATGTAGCCATCTCGCGAAAAGGAGACGAATGGGACGCTTGCTGGCAGCGCATTTGCCTTTGCAGCTCGCTCAGACATTACAGTAGCAGGGAGCCTGAGCTGTTAGCTGTGTTCCTATGCGCGTGCGGCCATCGACGAACGGCAATGAGGACTGCAGTGGTGCTGTTTGGGACTGTACGAGGTGTGACTTGACGCTACACTTGCCTTATCGTGCGAGCGTGAGCGCCAAATCCCCGAGCACCCAGAGAAGGCTTGCAGTCGATTGGAGACTCTTGGCCTCCCTCAGAATATACCTCCGAATCAGTTTCGCCGCGCCAAGCAGAAGAAACTAGTATTGGATTCACTGCGGACATTGGTGTCCAGTTTGAGATGAACCTCCTCTGCAAGGTTAACGTCCCTGTTGTACGACAGGAACATGACCATCTCCATGGTGGAGATCTCCATAGACTCCGTAATGTCCGTGTTGACAAGCTTCGACGCGGAGAATATATTTTTCACACACGTTGGCAGTTGATGGATTTTCTTCTTCCTCGAGATAGTCGCCCATCGTCACGCGGATCCTGTGCGAAGCGCACTCAACGAGGTGGATGACTCCTTCGCGCCCCCCGATCGGATGGCTCGCCGCACAGCTGTCCTCTACCATAAAGGCGACAGACTCCCGTGGCTTCTCGTAGCGGGACAGCGTGTCAGCGATCAAGTCGAAGAGGCTTTGAGCGCTAAAGTCCTCCTCATCCTCCATGGGACAGAACGCGAGAAGCAGGTAGCGGCCCTCGTACAGGCTGCTTGACTCGGCGGACTTGGCTTCGGGCTCGCGTCTGCGACTGCAGACGGATCCGAAAACATGGCGACGATGCTGATGTAGTCGCGAGCGCTACTGGTCCAACCGTCAAGAAGGAGCCCAAACTTGTCGAAAAGGGCCATGGCGATGGCCGTCTCAACGCACTCCGCGAGCTGCGTCATGTAGGACTTGAGCGTTTTGGTGCAGCTGCGCGACAGCTTGGCGTCCTGGCGCACCAGCTCTCGCTCGCAGGAGGGGATCGGCTGTCACTCCGTCACCGTCCAATCGCCTCGGTGGCAATTATCCGCATCATATATTCATACTTAAATATATATATACATTGGAATTGGATGGCTTGGTGCAATGACTCCAGCGAGACGAGCACCTTCGAGAACAACCGGGAGCGACAATTGAGAAGGTCCACGCGTATCTGTTTGGAGAGGTTTTCTTCTGTGGCTTCTTCCTCTCAGTGTCCGAGTCCAGATCAACACGTCGCTGCTCTGTCTGTCTGCTTGTCTTCCTGTGAAAGTGCTCGACTGCACAAGTGGACGGATTTTTGTATTTGCTCATTTTCCCTCCCCCCAGCAGCTT